>JASDFA010000010.1:79072500-79360000 GCA_035772735.1 Datura wrightii | reverse complement strand
TGATAGTCTTCAATTGCACAAAAGTTGTGCGGAGAACTAGTAAGAATTGTGTCTTCCATCCAATTTTTGATGAATGGCGAGATTACTTGAAGGGGTCATGCGCAACCTTCTGATTATCGCAAGCGCAACCTTTGATCCCTTCATCGACAACCTCTCATTTGTTCGACTACTCACGGGGCCTACTGCGTTTAGGGATAATAAGCCCCACCCGGGAAAAGAGTGTAAAGCAGTACTCATGTTAAATTGTGTCCCGTGTAAATGAAAGATCTCATGCCATAAATGGCTAATGAAGACCGGGTGCCCAATCGCTCACAATTGAATGTGGCATTCTCGTGCAATGGCTGAAAAACCGTTTTTGCTTGCAGGCTCGAAAATCTCTCTTTCGCCTCTCTTCCCTGTCTCAATTCTGATTGATTAGCTTCTTCCTTCACGCAAGCTATGGTCTAAGGACCCCCTTTTTTGTGTTTCATTTTGTGATCTTCTGCCCCATTCTGCGTTTTTCGGATAGCCGGGACCCGATGTTGATTTCCGATTTAAAAGTTAGCACTAGAAGGCGTTCGGTCTGTTTTTTGAGCAAGAATCACAGAATCTAAGAAATGATCAAATTCGAAAATCGTTTATATTTTTATTCTATAAAAATTAAAGTTCCATTTTTGAATGAAGTTAGACGATACAACTCTTATTAGTTTAATAGTTTACCCAAGATTTACCCGTTGATTGAAAACAACAACCATTTCTATTTCCATTGCTTATCAAAGAAAGAATTCTAGAACTAGTGGTAGGTGGTCCCGTGGACCTTTCAAAGGTAGTTTACTTACTTTAGTTTAGAGCGGTCAACAAGTCTTTTTTTTAGTTAGTCGGGTACTAATGGTTGGCAACCTCTCTAGCCCTATATTATTCTTAAGACTTTGTTGGACTTGAAACAACAGCCCTTGCTCCATCATCTAGAGCTTGACTAGTTGTCCATCTCTGATCACCATCTATTTCGACTCGTTCCACAGCTCGGGGAGAAAGTTCCATAATTCAGATAGATATAAGGGAGAATGCCGCTGACAAAGAAGAGCTCTACCAGTCTCTCCTTTTTTTTCATCCTTTAAAGACCAGTTCTATGTCCAAGCGATCAACCACTTGCCAAAGCTTTCTATAAGGCAGGCTGCGGTGGGTCCCACGGTTCTCTATTTGATTAAGGTGTTCCAAGTAGGTGTTCCAAGTAGGTATTCAAGGAGAATGCCTTACTATTTGTATAGAAGAGTTTCCCCCTAATTTGGCGCCTTTTCTATAGCATGGACTCTTCTTGAACCCTGTCTGAACGAAGGGCTTCTGAAATAAGCACGAGGTAACGGTTAGGAGATAACTTGTATCGGCAGAAGAGTAGGAGACAGACCATATAGCTTTTGTAGGAGAAAGCACACCGAGTTTCAAACCTAGGGTCCTTCTTTCTATTTATTAACCTTGAAGTTCCGGCATACAAGTAAGCACGAACATGATTAAGAGCAGAAAATTCCATTGTACCACAATCGGAATCTATTTCATAGGCATAATAGCCTGACCGCCAGCGATTGGAATAGGCCCCTGTCAAACGAATAAAGTTCAAGCCTAAAGTGTTTCAAAATAGAAAGAGAAAGGCTAGAACGAAGTAGCTCACCTAAAAGTAGAGGAACGAAGCATTCGGCTGAGATAGCCCAAACAAGATGTCCAAATAAGAACATCCATGCCCAAACCGATAAACTATTCATACCAAAAGAGTTATATTCATTGATAAGTTGTGAAGAGTTTAACCATAAATAATTCCTTAAACAGCCCATCAAATAAGTGGAATATTCATTAAACTGTGAAACGGTACCCTACCATAATGTGATGTACTTCCAATGCCAATAAAAATTAACCCACCAATAGTATTTAACATCCAAAATACTTCCAAATAAAACGCGTCCCATGCAGAAATATCACAAGTACCGCCTCGTCCTGGCCATCACAAGGAAAACTATAACCGAAATCCTTTTTATCTAGAATTAACTTGGAACCACATGCATCTAAAGCACCTTTTACTTCCATTCATTTAATATCCCTTTGGTGTCATTGATATAACAGACGTCGTTTCTAGTCTATCTCTTTCTATTTCTTTTCTATATATGGAATGTTCAAAAATCATCATATAAAAAATCCAGAAATTGCAATATAAAAGAATTAAGGGAGGTTTGTGATGATTTTTCAATCTTTTCTACTAGGTAATCTAGTATCCTTATGCATGAAAATAATCAATTCGATCTTTGTGGTCGGTCTCTATTATGGATTTCTGACCACATTCTCCATAGGACCCTCTTATCTCTTCCTTCTCTGAGCTCTGGTTATGGAAGAAGGAACCGAGAGCGGCTGGACAGAAGTGAAAGCTTCCATACAACGGAGCCAGAATCAACATATGATAATATAATACCTATACATATATATGTATATATATACATATATAGTATGCACTTCAACTATGAGCTGAAAGTCTTTGATTCCACTAATTATATAATAGCTTTTCTAGTATGCAGTGAAATAAAACCATAATGAATCTCATTTTCAAATTGAGGTTCTTGTATTGCTAACCCTATGCAACCTAATCTAGCTCATGTAGCTATAAGGCTAAGAGTTTCTTCGGAAAGTGACTTTGGTTCACCAGTTCAGGCTCAACTCCTCGCTTTACGTTAGCGGACCTACAGGTCGGGTCGGGGCTTAGCGCTCTTTCTTTCTGTGTGGGACTATATGAGGGAGAGAAGGGAATGCGTCGAGGCGGAGAACAACTACATTTTGGGGCTGTCGCTGCTTCTCTTTTGATCATTGTTCTGTATGGATGGGTTTGGTTTTCCAGCGGTTGTCGGTCAACTTCTTGGTCACTCAGTCGCTTGCCTGTCATGCTGACTCTCATCCGGTCTCTTTGTTGACATTTGTCTAGTAGCTGGTCTCACTTTCCGCATGAAAGACGAGTCCTCTTCGTCTAACAGTTTGACTGGATTGCAGGTCAGGCTCTAACCCAACAAAAAGGGTAGAGTTCCATTTGGTGGGTGTAACTGGTTTGTCTGGAAATATACGTACCCATATTTTTCCACCACAATGTGCATTTCGTGTCATTGCTCATCGTCCTGCTTCTATTTGTCGAGATGTAATCCAAGCAGATTCAAGTGCCTGAAAAGCATATTTACCAAATGACTGAAGAAGAAAGATCAGATGCACCTTATCAAATATTTGCGATGTGAATGGAGGTTAGGTACAACGGACTCGAATTCCATAGTGAAAAGAGCTATGCACACCAGCCCTTAGCATTAGTGCGTCTGTGGGTGCGTTTTGATTATTCTCAAAGGATAAGATTATTCTCTTAACCAAACATATGCAGATCAAATCACGATCTTATATATAAGAAGAACAAAAGATCTTTCTTGATCAATCCCTTTGCCTCTCTTTCCATTGATGACTTGATTTTTTTTTTCACATTTCGAAATCATTTGTTCTTATTCTTAGTTAAATGTGTGGAATAGACCAAATCCTTAGAAAATTTTAAAATCAATCAAGGAAAACCTTTTTTATTTTATTCTTCACGTCCACGATTACGTCCGAGATCATTAGATAGGAATCCAAAGATGAAGAGAGAAACAAAAAATATCACTACTGTGTAAACGAAGAGTTTGAGAGTAAGCATTACACAATCTCCAAGATGATTTATTTGAAAAAAAGAGAATAGATCATCCATTTTTCTACTATATATCCTAATTTGACACCAAACAACGAAGCTCTTTCTCTAAAAGAATTTTAAGAAATTCTTTTCTAATAAGAGTTTGTCATTAACCAAATTATTTATATACACAAGAAGAGCCTAATAAGGTCTTTCACTAGAAAGGAAAGCGCCAAAAGATAAGGAAATAAGTTAAGCCAGATTTCTCGTGACTACCCAAGAATGTTCAATGTTTGAGCTTGAGAGAACCATGTTGAAGGAACTCGGCAAAATGAGCCCGTAACTTTGGGAGAAGGGGTGCTCTCCTATATTTTTATTAGGAAAGTGGCACATACTAGGGGGTAGTGACTGTTTATTATAAACACAGGGTTCTGCTAAGTTGTAACACAATGTATAGAGTCTGACACCTGCCCGGTGCTGGAAGGTCAAAAGGAGAAGTGTTATAAAATTTGAATGGAAGCCCCGGTAAATGGTGGTAGTAACTCTAACTATCCTAAGGTAGCGAAATTCCTTGTCGCAAAGTAGCGACCTGCACAAATGGTGTAACGACTGCCCCGCTGTCTCTGACATGGACCCGGTGAAATTGAATTCGCAAGCACTCTCGCTTAGCTACCACTTGTCTTTTCTTGCTTACATCTAAAGCAAACCAGACTGAAGACAGTCGAGAAAGACTTTTTATTACGTTATCCGGAATGCGATGGCCCAAGGCAATAAAGTAGCAATCGGCCTGTGCACTCAAGCTATTTTACTGTGTTGAAGTTTCAAATGTAGATTGAGTAAGCTTTTCAATCATGTACGTAGGTAGGACCCTCCATTATGATTGATATATCATAAAAAAAGAAATCCAATTGCACCAGGCACACTGCGCTTTCCCGTGCCCAGATGTTGGCCTTTCTAAGTCATGTAATGGTGACCCACAGAAGACTAGAGCTTCGTAACATGTTGACGAAGGCCCCCGAACTGAGGGTTCGGTCAGTAGAAGGGATGACTTTTTCTCCCTAAAAGAAGAATAGCCCCACTGGGATGAAGGTTGGCGGGTTGCTCCGCTACAGGTTGACCTCATACGAAATTTGAATCAGAAAGCAAGTTGTTGCAACCGCCTAGCAAAGCGACGAGCGAAAGAAGGAGGCAGCTTGGTATTTCCAAACCAAATAGTCTAGAGAGAGGACACAAGCCATGGAGTAAAAAAGAACCTTTGACCCTCTCCATAATAAGGTAGGGATCAAATCCAATCAAATGAGAGAAGAGACAAGTAAAAAAAAAGGAGGGTAGAAAGGATCATCATAGAATGAACGAAAGGTGGAGATAGAGGTTTACGATTTTCGATCTTCCTCACATCTATACATTCCTCCACCGCCTGACTTTTCATGCTTTCTGCGAGTAGGATATCTATGACTTTTAAACCTGTTTTCATAGGCTCGTGCACTAATTTACGTTCTATAATCCCAGGGGCTTTCACTTCCACACGTCTTCGCTCATCTAAGGTAAGGAAAGACCCTGACCATCTAGGTCACCAATCTTCTTGTTTAGGGAGTCGGAGATGATCAAAGAGGAAGGAAAATAGGAACTTTCGATCAGGGAGTCCTCAACAAGGTCGAGACCAGGATGATAGATATTCCTAGGAAGATCGAAGAAGATGAATGAAGGTTTATACCTACCCCTAACTAGCACTATGAATCCAATCCCATCTATATAGATGTTCTGAGTCCAAGCTTGAATGCCCGTTAGATTCCCAACCAACTTTGAGAATAAATGACTCACTATGATTCTTTTTCCATATCCCCCGTCCTCTTGATGAGATGTGAATATACCACTATTCCTGCCTTCGTCGGAAGCAAAGGGAGAGAACTCCAAAACAAGTAAATAAAGGGTTCTTGTGTTGTGTTTTTGAGTTCTGTGGCTTGTGTTCTAATAGTAACCACAGGAAGAAAGCGGGGCGCATGGTCCCTAGTCTCGTTTTTACAAAGCCTGATTCTCTATGGCATGGACGTCTTTGATTGGATGGAGACAGATATATAGAAAGTGTGCAATGAGGGTGCTTTTAAATCACTAGGTAGCCTAGCTCGACCCAAGCAATACCCAAAAGTCCCATGCCTTTCTTGGTCGGACCAACCCAACCGGCGATTTCCGACAAGTCTTTCTGAATTGGAAGAGCAAGAAGCGGAACTAGAAGAAAACTTTGTTTCTCTTTATGGATAACCAATTCATTTTCAAATATAGTTGGGAGACTTTACCTAAGAAATGGGTCAAAAAAATGGAAAGATCAGAACATGGGAATTGATCTGGTACCAATACGGACTACCTATTTCAATTGTTGTGCTTTCTGAAATTGCATACCTATAGAAGGGTTCAAGTTTCGATCAATATTTGTAGAGTTGATTATCCCTCTCAAAAACAAAGATTTGAAGTGTTCTATAATTTACTAAGTATTTGGTATAACTCACGCATTCGTGTACAAACCAGTGCAAACGAAGTAACATGAATATCTTCAGTAGTCAGTCTATTTCCATTAGCCTGCTGGTGGGAGCGAGAAGTTTGGGATATGTTTGGTGTTTATTCCATCAATCATTCGGATCTACACCGTATATCGACAGATTATGGTTTTGAGGGTCATGCATTATGAAAAGACCTCCCTCTGAGTGGATATATGGAAGTCCTCTTGTTCAAATGAATTTTAATACGTAATACATATTCAAAAGGTAAAATTGGTTAATTGTTGAAAGGCTCAAAAGTTGAATGCGAATCTAGGGGTGTTGAAATAGACAAGATTCAGCTCCCTTGGATCCACGTGTTCCTAGCGGGGCCTAAATGGATGAAAGAAAAAGCGCACCCGGGTAGACTTCAAGAGCTGTTGCTCTGCCTATCCTCCTGCTTCTTATTCCGGGGGTCATAGAAAGATACAAACCGCCTACTCTTTAAAGCCCTACCATTAGATTGTTGAAAATGAAAGCGGCTTGTCCTCACTAATAAAAAACAGCAATGCCTCCCTTTCTGTTACCTACTTTTACTCATTTCTTCAGTATACCTCAATACAAGACAAGCGCAGGAAAGGATAAATAATCAAAACTGGGCTATCACCCTATCTAAGAAGCTTTCCTCTCTCCTCTACAGAAGTAATCTTTTAATCTATTTTAGTTCCTGTGTCTGTCGCTATTGCCCTATTCTCTCTCAATTGCCTATCCTTTCTAGATGCCCGTTGCTAATTAGACTTTCTAATAGATTTGTTAATTTCGCAGCTCAGGGAGAAATATCCATAATTCAGATAGATAGAAGGGAGAATGCCGCTGACAAACAAGAGCTCTGCCAGTCTCTCCTTTTTTTGCTTCCTTCAAAGACTAGTTCTAAGTCCAAGTGATCAATCGCTTGCCAAAGCCTTCTATAAGGCAGGTTGCAGTGGGTCCCATTGTTCTCTATTTGATTAAGGTGTTCCAAGTAGGTATTCAAGGAGAATGCCTTACCATTTGGATAGAAGAGTTCCTCCCTAATTTGGTGCCTTTTCTCTAGAATGGACTCTTCTTGAATCCTGTCCGAACGAAGGGCTTCCTAAAACAAGCATGAGGGAAAGGTCAGGAGATAACTTCTATCGGGAGAAGAGTAGGAGACAGACCGTATGAGCTTTTGTAGGAGCAAGCAGATCGAGTTTCAAACCTAGGGTCCTTATTTCTATTTATTGACCTTGAAATTCCGGCATATAAGGAAGCACGAACATGAATAAAAGCAGGTAATTCCATTGTACCACAATCAGAATCTATTTCATAGGCATAATAGCCCGACTGCCAGCGATTGGAATAGGCCCCTATCTTAGCCACCTTTTGGACTTGATTTTTACATATCTCTATTGGGAACCTATTCACCTCTTTGATTGAATCGAGAAATAGGTTTGATTGTCCATCTTTTTTATATATATCAGGCATTGTATTCTTCGGATAATTCAAATTAAAGCAATTGGATGTCCAATGGGGGCTTATGTGACATGAACGATCAATAGATCCACCTTTGTCATATATTCCATACATCACACTAGATAGATATCATATTCATGGAATACAATTCACTTTCAAGATGCTTGGTGGTGAAATTGTAGACACATGAGACTCAAAATCTCGTGCTAAAGAGTGTGAAAGTTCGAGTCCTCTTCGAGGAATAATATTGAGAATGCGAATTGAATGAGCATTCTCAATAACCATGAATGTGGAACTATTAACATGGTTAAAATGAACTGTTTAAATTCGAGATGTTTTTGCTGGTATTGACCTAGAGTTAGATGCTCAAGTCGAATTTGGACATTCCGAAAACTTGGAGATCCAACTACAAAAAGACAGGCAGCCTGATACAACATTTCTTTGGTATCTTTCTTTCGCCCTTATTCTTGCATACCAAGGTTTCCATTCCTTGCTTTCCCTTAATAGTCCGAGGGGAACAGAATGGCAGAAGCGAAGTGAAACTATGAACAGATGACTCAATCCTTGACCTCTTATTATATTATAGGCAAGAGCGAAGGATCAACTAACCCCGAGCAATCTTAGTTATTGGTGGGGGTTTGTTAGGTGGTATTTGTTTAGTCATTCCGATAGTGACTGGTGTCTTTTTAGCTATGCATTACACACCTCATGTGGATCTAGCTTTCAACAATGTAGAACACATTATGAGAGATGTTAAAGGGGGCTGGTTTCTCCGCTATATGCATGCTAATGGGGCAAGTATGTTTTTCATTGTGGTTCACCTTCATATTTTCCGTGGTCTATATCATGCCAGTTATAGTAGTCCTAGGGAATTTTTTTCAGTGTCTCAGAGTTGTAATCTTCGTATTAATGATTGTGACAGCTTTGAAGCCCATTTACTCCACAATTTAGAAAAAAATGTAATTATGATGCTAAGATCTTGGGTAGAGACGGGTGATATTTTAGTAGGTAAATTAACACTGGAATATTATTGTTTGGGTATGACTGGACAACTACCGATATCTATTAATATCTTTCCTTAGAATGTTCTTTAGAAATATATATCTATCTATCTATATCGTAAACTATTGGATCAGGCATGGGTTACTTTAGCACCGTAGCGCCTGGTATTCGAACATTGGCTCTAGGCATTTTCTCTACCCCTTCTTACCATGAAAAAGTAGCGACACCTTACGTTCTTAAACTGATAACCATCTTTCAGCTAACCTAGCCTCCTCCGTCCCTTGGGACCAACAAGGGGTAATACATTAGTATTCACCTGTTGTCCATTGGCTACGCCTTTCGGCTTGATCTTAGGTCCTGAATCAGCCTCCATGGTACTGGGTGTATACTCGACGCATGGCGCCTCCTAGGAGACACTAGAATCTACATTTCCTCATATTTCACTCACCGAACGATGTGTGGTCTCTACCCTTTTGGATCTGGTTAAGCGCAACCACTAGTAAATACTTAACCTCTTATCAACAAGGTATGGTGAGGGGACCTGATTAGGCTCTTGACCCCTCAATTCCTGAGAAACTCGGTGATCTCGATGTTTTTCAAGCCTGGTCAGAGTACGACTGGTTAAGGGGGCATGGGTTTTGTCCGAATGGATTAAGTGCATTATCTCTTACTAGTCTTGGTATTACACTATCACAGAGGAAAATAGGACTTCCATTGAGGCGCTACTTAGCCCGTAGGTTGTGCCACTGGTGACTAACCATACAGATAAATTGTATCATTTTAATAATAACTAATAGCGGCGCAATCTTTCGGTGTTACGACCTAGTGTTGGAATCAAACTAGCCTATCATGCCCTTTCTTCATTCCTATATGGACCCATATTCCTATGTTCTTCCAATGTTTATTGTATTACTGGGATTCCTATTTACTGAACCATATCAAAGAAGCTACTTTCTTTGTGGCTTTTATACCCAAGGAATCAAAGGCAACGAGCCAAACCCAGTTGTTTTTAGAAAGCAACCTCTCCCCTCCCTTGTGGGTTCACCCCTAAGTGTAATGCCTTAATAGCCTTTTAAGCGCCTCTCACAATGGAATCGACACCAATCATGATGGGGCTATAGTAGTTAAAAGGGAGTTAGGTACAGACTCTTTTTCCCGTTTCCTGACTATAATCGTAAGATCAATATCAGAAGTTTCAGGGTTAGTTTCACTTTCTTCATCTTGAGGCATATTAACATTTCCCAATTGAAGGGAAAGATCCTCGCTGTTAACAAGAGGAACAAAAGGGACAACCCCTTTAGTCAGTCTATTCTAATTTGACTATTCTATTAGTGAAAGTCAAGGTTGTAGAAAGAAAGTCTACCGGACGTGGGAAAACTGACTTCTAGTGAGGGTTGGTGCCCTGTAGTGAATGTGGTAAGAGGTGTATAACCGTGGGCGAGAGGAGAAGTGTTGTTTGTGAGCGAACCCAATAATGCCAGGAAGCGGATTCGGTACACTCTTTCCTCAGATAGAGACAGAGCTAAAATAGCCTATCTCAGTTCTTCTCCTAAACGTGGGACTCATATTCGTGAGCCGTCAATGGGGGAGGAAGCTCCTCATCAAGTAAGTTTGGGGGGTGTGGACACTCTTGCGCTAGTAGAACGAAAGGAGATGAAAGCCACTTGACTGTAAGGAAAGGAGAGACCATTTTTATGAGAGAGGGACGAGCAAGTGACAGATTGGGAAAAAAATAGGTAAGCCTTCTGTGTGGTCATTTAGGGGCCTTGTTAGCGACCCATCATTCTTCCCTAAGCTATCAGAGTCCGATCGAAGCGAGCAAGAGATATAGGAATCCTCGCTCATAGATGTGAATTGAAAAAGCAAGCCCGAATTCTTTTTATTTAGGCTCTATAGTCTTGTCCCTGTCCCTGGTAAGGTTTGATTGTTATCTGTAAGTCTTGTTTTGACTGCGGGAGGTGAACTTTTCAAAAGTGCTTACTTGGTTGGGAAGAATAGGACTTCTAACTCCAAGCCTACCCTACCTGAAATTTTAAGTTATTGACGTAACCTCTTGTCGATACTACTAGTATTCTCACTACCTACTAGAAAAATCACATCAAGATAGATTGAATCGACGACATATACTTCAACTAAAGGCACAAGGGCATAGAGAGCACAGAGCAGAGGAAATGCACATGGGTCTCCTTGAAAAAAGGAGTCTAGGGTAAAGAAAGAAAGGTAGAGTGGGCACACTTTTACTGTGCTTGGATTGGCATGGCTGTCCCCTTTTGCTGGTTGAGGCTCGGCCGTTGACTCCGCTTGCCTCTACTTGTCATGTCAAGCGTACAAGTCTAGTTTAGTGGGATTTACTTCTAAAGACAGGAATTCTATTTCATCTCCCCTATCAAAGTCGACGTCTTAACCTGACTTGAGCTCAGTTGATTCTTGAAGCAGTAGCTCTGGATAGAGAGCTGGATGCTTACCTTATTACTATGAAATGAAAAGGAGAAAGAGCTTTTTTTCTTATAGATGTTGAGGTGGGTAATGGGGGGGTTTGCTGGCTTGTTGGCTAGCTCGTGCAATCAAGGAAAAATTCCTTCGCCTTCTTTTTTCAAAATGAAAAAGTCAACTACCTTAGTAAGCTAGCTTTGGTTGCTAAGCAAGCTAGGCACTATGCTAGGACGTGGATCGATCATGACAAGAATGGACTTCTCTGTAATGTAATGTAAATGTAATAGAAGAGGTAGAGTCCAGTTGCCCTCCCTTCTCGACTAGACGAAGGAGATATAAATTCCATTTAGGTGGGTCAGGGCTTGGCTTGAGCCTGTGTTCTCCCAGGTCGGAGGCAAGAACTTGTGCAGACCACGTCATGCTTAATCAAATAATGGACACTAACGGAACATAGTTTCTCACTGACTACATCAGAATCGAAATCCTCAACTTCAAATACAATGCGAGTCAGAATGGGGTTGCCTTAGCTATTGTGGTGAAGTTTCTCAGGTTTGTGAAGACATATTCTCGTCCCTCATTTTTCAGAGCTGAGCCAACTGATTCAGTGGTCTCCCTCCCTCACTCCCTATACTCCAAACCAAGACTCTTCTTCTGACATAGGTTTCTAGATTCTATTCTCGGGATATGTATATCCACATGTCTTCATTTTCCTATTCATAGGTTTATGTCAATTAAGTCTTTGTCTACTTCCCAAGAGTCTCATCATGCTTCAGACTATATGCTTAACACATGCAAGTCGAACCTAGGTTTTCAAACTTCGAAAGAGAAGGGAAAGAAGCGGGGTAGAGGAATTGGTCAACTCATCAGGATCATGAACTGAAGATTGCAGGTTTGAATCATGTCCCCGCCTAATCAGTGGAACATTGTTCACCAGGATAAAAGACCGGTACCAACCCGTCTACACAATGGGGCTAGTTTTCAGTCTTGGTTGGTTCCACCTCGTTGCAATATCAGTAGGGGTTCTCATGCCTAACGGAGTCATCCTAACATGGACAATGATAGGCAGACTAAAGATTTACGCAGCCGTTGCGTGCTTGCTTTGCGCACCAGCATAGCATAATTCTAATCCACTGGCTCAGATGAGTGGCTCTTGGCTTCGTAAACATATCTATGTTCTTGCTTTATCACTACCAATGAGTAGGAAGCTTTGGGTGCTTATGGAGATATGGATTTGGTAAAGATCTACTTTGCATGTGCTTTCTCCGGTGCTACTTAGAATAGAGATAGTCAGACTCTAACTTGAGAATGTTATAGTGCTGTGAATTAAGGAAATTCTGATCGACCCGATTGGCACTCGTTCTGGTTTGGCGGAAAGGTGAAAAGCACAATTATGTGCCAGCAGCCGCAGTAATACAGAGGATGCAAGCGTTATCCAGAACAATTAGGCGTAAAGCGTCTGTATGTGGATTTTTAAGTCCGTCATCAAATCCCATGGCTCAACCCTGGATAGGTAGTGGAAACTACCAAGCTGGAGTATGGTAGGGGTAGAGGGAATTTCTTATGGAGTGGTGAAATGCACAGAGACCGAAAAGAACACCAACGGCGAAAGCACTCTGTTGGGCCGACACTGACACTGAGAGACGAAAGCTAGGGGAGCGAATGGGATTAGATACCCCAGTAGTCCTATTCTATCTACAAAAGAAGGTCAACGGGGGATAATCAAATTGCTCTCACTTACACCAGAGAAGGTGAGGTCGTCTTTCTTTCCAGCCGCCATACGGTTCGCTTTAAAGCCTTAAAGAGAAGGGAAAATCTTCTCTAAAAAAACAGAGACCAGAGATGACAGAAGAAGGTATTCGGTTCAAAAAATATACGGCAGTCAGAACAGCTTCAGTCCAAAATTGACTAAGGACAGAAGCAAGCTACAAGCCTTAGCAACTGCTTTCCTGCGGACCTTATGTAAAAAAAAGCAGCGAAGGAAAAAAGACACTTAGTTGTTGTGCTAACTCGATAGTGCTAGCACACTACGACTTTTCAGCCTCCTGCAGGTCCCTTCATTCCCTCCGCCTTACACGGACTTAAAAGAGTACCTAAGGTGGATTAGTGGTTTATTTTCAAAAGGGTTTTTTTTTACCGTAGCTTTTAGACAGCTAACAGCTAAGTCACTAATCGTACAACTAATAAAATAAAGTCGGTCACTATTGAGACAGCTCATAAAAGTCATTTCAGGTTCAACAGCTAAAGCTTCTCTTAGGAGAATCTCTGCAAGGGTCTTACCACCTTCTTTATTTACTCTATTTGAGTCTTTGGAGTACTTTAGGATTATATTTCGCATCAAGGATTTGTGCTTGTGAGCCGGGGTGAATATTGCAGACCAGTGGATCTGGTGGTCGACAATTGTTCGGACTTGGTAAAGATTGTCGCAGCACCTGTAGTAGGACAAAGGACTTATCGCGATGCCCGCGAACCAATTTATGACGTCTCCATTGCTGACGTTCATCAAGTAGGACACGTGGATTGGCCAGGGTCTTCTTCGGCTAAAGAGACCTCGATCCCGAAGCCTTCGAAGTATCTTTTTGATAAGTGCCTCTATTTATATGGGGAATTCACTGCTGATAGATCTCTCCCAGTGTCCCCCTCCTTCCTCCGCCGCCTTCCGAACCGCGGGAGTATACAATGACAATGTCGGGGCATGAGTGCACCCTTTTGAGAAAAAGGAAAGTCAACTGGCACCTTCTTAAAGCGCCTGACCGGCTTTCAGGTCACTTGCGATGTGAATAAAGCTTAGGGCTAAAAGAAGTCCTCTTATCCTGAGGTGAGGGTGGGATGCATACCGTAATAAAAAAAGATGGAAAAGGCTATTTACATTCAATTCAAAGTTTCTTGCATTTTCCGATGTAGTTGGTGACAAGAGCTTCTTATGAGCCTGAATGTCATCTTTACCTCTCTCTGGGATTTTAGTTTTGAGTGTCGGGGGATCACTTCCTCTTCCAGGCTCTTCTGTGCAAGGAAGCAGGGATGAGTTTGAAGAGGATCATTTTGGGATTGATGTCCTCTTGTAATCATGGGATCAATCTACCAAAAAGGGAATATCGGTGGATCAGCTAGAACCAGAACCAGGACATGTGCCGCCTGCTATTCAAGTAGCTCCCCGGGGGAACGAAGTTGGTCCATAAAATCAACCCCCACGAGTGGTCCCCTATCCGTATCAACTGGATGAAGTGATAGGGGGGATTTCGTTCAGTCTATATAGCAGAGGCTCCTAGACAAATACTCCTATGCTCCCCCTATCGGGATCATGTACCTGGCCGAAATAGAGGAAAAAGACATATTCGAGGTCAAGGTTGAGATTATAAGGATCCTTTGTTGGCACTCAAAAAAAGGTTATTCAATCCACTAGTACAATTGAAGAAGCGCAGCCTCTTCTCAACCAGAACCTAAAAAAAGGATAAAGGCCCAGCATAAATTACTTATTTTTTGAGACCCCATTATAAGTAATTATCTCAGCAATAGTGTCCCTATTGATCGTGGGCAAAAATAGTATGCCCGAGTGATACTTTATAACTTAGTTTTGCCTTGTTTATCTATTTATTTATATACATTTTCATGTGATTTTATATAAATATAAATATATGTCCTAACCAACATGATTAGTCCTTGTTTTGTAGGTTTCAATGATTTTGAGGAACTAAATTATAAGTTGGTGAAGTAGAGGAATGGAGTCGGGAGCAATTTGCGCAAGTCGGTGAGGAGCATGCCTTGGCAAGGATGGCCGCGCCAGGCAGCGTGCCACGCTGTGCGGGTGCTGTGCCCAGCACCGTTCCACGCCCATGCCAGGCGCATGAGAGAAGGAAGCATGCAGGCAGGCGAGCAGAGCGCCATCTCCGTGCCACGCCAGGCCAGCTGCGTGCCAGCAGCATGCCATCGCGCTGCATGAGCAGCATGTCACGCCGGCCAGCGCGGCGACCGTCGGCATCTTGGCATCAAGAGGCAATTTCCAGTGTGCTTCCACATTACCTCCGTGTCACGGAGGCAGTGCTCCGCGATACACTCCGTGACACGGAGACATTCCGTGACAGGCTTAATTTTGCAAAATTCTCATTTACTATAAATAGGACCCTTAGCTCCTAAAATCATGAGGTCACGATTTTATTCTGGAGAACTACCTAGGAGTGAAGGGAGAAGTGGGAGAACTCATCTAGGGTTTGTCAAATTCCGTTCTCTTCTACTAATTCTTGTAAGTATGTTAGTTTAGTAATGTTTTCTTATAATTTTACGAACATGAATGGCTAGAACCCTTCCTCTAGGGTTGAAGCCATGAGTTATGATTGTGTTTTTATGAATTTGTGTTGGAATTAAGTTATTGATTGTTGTTTTGTCTTGCATTCTGAATTATTGGTTGTTTTTATGATTGATCACCATGAAAACCTACATGTTAACTTAGGCATTTGTTTGAGAAAGCATTTACCTAGGCCAGAACATGAGAATGTAAGGAGCAGGATTATATCTCACGATATAATTTGTGCTAGGATAGAAATATACCTAACACCTTGCTTGGTTGATAAAACGGGATGAGCTAGGCACCAACTTAGAATTATCACATCACCACTCGAAGAAGTAGTTGTGAAGCTATGTTGAGTCGAATGATTAGGTGTACGAGAGTCCCTAATTATTTCCACGTAAACCACATCCACGTAATTAATTGCCCACGAACTAGAATTAGCATTCTCTCTCACAATGTTGCAGAGAGGCTAGTTTGTCGTGTTTAGATGCTTGAAAGGCCATGAACATGCAATTCTAATTATGTGAGACGACAATTAATAGTTTCATACTTAAACCATTACAAATCGTAACAACGCATGATTATCTGGTTTTAACTCTATGTTGCTCCTAGAGTGAATTTAGTATATTTTGTTGACCGCAATTAGACTTACTTAAATCTTCTCGAAAACTTCTATAATCAACACTTGCAAAATTTTATATCACACTCGAACTAGATAGTTAGCTGAATTGGTCCAGTCCCTGTGGGTTCGACATTCTGGTTCCTAAAAAAGAGCCACTATATTACTTGTACGACCCGTACACTTGCGGGGCTGCGAACAAGTTTTTGGCGCCGTTGCCAGGGACTCAGCGATCAACAACAGCAGTATCAGTAGAATGGGTAGAATGATGGTCAAGTGAGAAGCAACATTGAGGAAACATTGTAGAAAATCATGGAGACCCAGACTCAGTTAGTAGAGAATCAAGCGAGGATGGCAACAGCGCATGATTATCTGGTTTTAACTCTATGTTGCTCCTAGAGTGAATTTAGTATATTTCATTGACCAAAATTAGACTTACTTAAATCTTCTCGAAAACTTCTATAATCAACACTTGCGAAAGTTTATATCACACTCGAACTACATAGTTAGCTGAATTGGTCCAGTCCCTGTAGGTTCGCATTCCGGTTCTTAAAAAAGAGCCACTATATTACTTGTACGACCCGTACAATTGCGGGACCATTATCACCTACCCATGATGAACTAAAATTATTGGGGTCTCCAAATTTGATATAATCAACATGTTTTTTACTTAGTTATTTTTGAATATGATATGAATCATTAAAGATATATGTGAGAGACACAATCTACTAAATTAATCTATTTTTTTTTCAAATATCCCACTAGAAACAGATCACATATTCATTTTATAATACCTCGGGAGCTAATGAAACTATTTTAGTAAAATTTAATTCTCTCAATTCCCGGGCGATTGCACCAAAAATTCGAATTCCTTTTGGATTTCCTTCTTGATCAATAACAAATGCAGCATTGTCATCATATCGGAACATTTTGAATTTGAAAAAAAGATATATCTCATTGAAATTTCACACTGAGCTTTTGATATATGCGGCCCAGTACTAATCCAACGAAGGAGGATATTAAAAAAAAGAAAAAGAGAATGCAAAATTGGAGATTTTTCTAGTTAGAATGGATTGGTTGTACCTATCCAATCAAAAATTATTTATGACTAACTCGCTATTCACTCGGAGAAGAGATGGGAAACATGCTCAATATCATTTGATTGAATAGTTGACCCATCCCCTTGTTGTTTGAATAAACCCTCCACTTCAATTGGTATTTTTTCATGAAGAGCAGACATGAGATAAGAAATCCAGTGTTTCACTAAGATTTTGAATAGTAGTACCGAATTCAAGTTGATTCTATTTCGACTCTTCCTTAGAGAAAGACGATCAAACAATTCCCAATCATGGTCCTTGTGGATCAGATAATCCATATCATATAGATTAGCCTACAGGAGTGCCAATCAATCGAGCCACCAGGCTTGAAAATTTGGTGGGATTCCTGGATCTAGTGGCTGGTGAATCACTGATCAAAGAGCAGATTTTGGAGAGATTCTTCATCGATCTAGTGGCCGGTGAATCACTAATCAAAGAGAGAGCAGCCGCCAGGCTTATTGATTTGGTGGGATCTACAGATATAGTGGCTGGTGAACCGTTCCCTCTCTTCCACGAAGATTCAAAAAAAACCGAGCTTAGATGGAAATGAACAAGATTTGGCGAATGAACACAAAGGTCAAAGGCTTTATTATTATTAAATCCTTTAATACTTCTAGCTCTCGGGAGTCTCTTTATAGGATACTTGGCCAAAGTGTGACCTGTTAGCCCATAAGTAAGTACTGTGACGAAGCAGCTGTTGCTCACCCGACACGATCATCCAAGGTGAACAAGAATTCGGGATCGGATACGGGCGAAATTCCCGCCAATGGATGAGATGTTCAGTCGACTCCCTCCCCCTTTGTGGGGGTCCCGACCTCTACGAGTGAGCAGAAAAGCAAGGAGGAAAGAGTCTCTGGTGAACCATCATAATTAGTGAACAAGTGTAAGCTTCGTTGCCCGACAGTATGGAGTACTGACCACACCGAGGGACAGGCCCTGAAGCGAAGGACGGGAATGAGCAGAATCAATATGCTCCAATTTTTGGCCTTGCACCGACCATCCAACGGACCATGGACTAAACGGCCACTGCCTGAAAGGACTATGTCCAGGGGACCGCTGCCCCCCCTCCCCACAAGGTACATCTCGCGCATTTCGGATGAATGGGGAACTACGTCGCTCTTTGATATGCTCTCTCTTTTATGGCAGAGATCTCTCCATACCAAGAAAGAGAATCACAATGGATCGAAGCCCTCCGGTTCCTTCCAATTAGTTTGCTTTACAAAGGGGAACAAAAAGAAAAGCCCTATACGAATTGATCCCTACGCTCGGATGCCTCCGTAAGAGCTTTCTCAAGCGGAAAAATCCAATATCTTAATAGGAAGACTTAGCTTCATACTAGACATTGAAACCTCGCCTTCCCTTTCAATGTCCTATCCCAGATACCATGACTTGCCTTCAAACGGGCTTCACCTTCAAAGGAGAGTATTCGATCTGCGGACAGCAAGGCCAATGAAGGTCAAATTTACCGGGGTCTGAGTCGTGTCTTTTCCTTGACTTCACTCTATGCCTCTCATGTACTTCTTTCCTTCTCTTGGGACTCACTAGCATACTCCTTGCTGCTTTCGTGCTTGATGGCTTCTGATAACCAATGATAGAGATCCTTCCCTAATAGTTGTTGTTCAATCCATCCCTAAGAATAAGAGAATCCGCTCTTTGACACATATATTAGACCGTAGCACAAGAGACGATTCGCTCAAGTCCTGTAACCAAGCAAAAGAGGATTCATGGACAGAAGCTGCGGGTAAACCCTCGGTTTGCCCTCAACTATATACGTTGATAAGGCATAACTTCTTTTCTAGCTACCATCTAAAGATGATACTATCTATAACTCCTGAAAGAAGGCCAAATAGTGTCTCATCCGACATTCCCTCTCTAAGGAATGCTTATTCAAACCATTTGTGGGAATTTTCTTCTTTATCTCTTTCTCCTTGTTGAAAGGCTGTTTATGAGCGGAAGGGAAGTAGAGGTAGAGGTCCAAAGGAGAGAGGAGATCTATGCTCTTTTCATTAATTAGGTATGCCTCTAGATCTGAATGTATACCCTTGGCAAAGGGGTGCGATCCCCAGAGCAACTCTTCATACTATGGGGTTATATAATCTCCTTGACCTTTCTTGAAACTTTCGAATTGGATTCCTTCTATTTCCATACCAAAGATATATTTATAAAGTTGTTTCAATTTTTCTAATGATTGGCATTAACTCAAGACCCTTGCCCTGAGAAATAAATTATTACTTTCTACTCGAGCTCCATCATGGTGAAGACAGAAAACATCGTAGGGAACCAATTTCTATCACTTTCCCCCTCTAGTGGTCATTCATTCTTTTGATGACTTGCAGTCGAAAGAGTTGGTTGGCAGTTCAAACCGACACCTGTCAAAGTCTTCGGCTTGCACAACGTCTCCTTCATTTGCTTCATCTATGAAAGAAAAGAATGAGCGCAACACTTTATTCTCTTCTACCGCTCTTTGTTTACTTCTGGCCTTCCCAAACTCCTACAAGGGTGGAGTCAGATCTTGGAGTAAGCTCCTTTCCATGGGCAATCTACTCAAGAGTTTAGGCCCCTAATTTGGTCTATGTCTGGGCTGCTGTCGTACTCAAAGGCGAGGTGCTCCAAAAGTTGATGTGATCAGCCTCAGAGGAGAGGGGAGGCAACTTTGGATTTGAGGCAAAGTGCTTTCTTTTATATAGGCCTTCGTATAGGATAGGATTTTCATTCCTCCCGCCAAATCTAGAAAAGAAAGGAGCTCTCTAAGCCAGGTTTGATCCATGTTACGGAATCAAGACAACCTATCTTACTAATAATAAGATAGGGTTAAGGGCCTCCAACGCCTATAAATAGAAGATTCTTTCTCTATTTGGCAAAGGGATACGGAGAGGAGCAACGAAATTGGAAAAAAAATTAAGTGTAGCCATGGATTCTTTTCTAAGACTTCAAGAAATTTCTATCGTAATATCAAGAGTAGAAGAGGAGAAGCTCCAATCGGAGCAAAGGCTGGGTCTGTTCTGGGAGCACTTTCCTCATCTCGACCCTGAGGCTGCTTCAAATATAATGCAATCAATCCGAAACCACATTCATGGTCTGGAAGGTCGGAAGGAGGCCCTCCTCCAGGAACGAAGGGAACCCACTGCGCGGGTCGCCCGCATAGCTTCGGATTCCCAGAGAGAGTAGAATAGAAGAGTTATCGGTCATTGAGGAATACTTAGGCTTAGAGGGCAGTCCCCCTTTCTCGCATAAAAGCGATCAGAATTCGAACACGTCGCATTTTTCTGGAAAGGATTGAACCATGGGAACGAATCTACAGGGCTATCACCTTCTTTGGCCAGATCATCCAATCTTTTCACAATCACAATTCACTGCGCCCACTACTTTAAAGGGTGGCAGCTTGAAAGCTCTCCAACTAGGTCAGATTGGAGCAAGATTTTTTGAGAACATATTCCCCATATTCGGGGACAAGGTGCGGAATGACCTCTCGATCTACTTACTGTAGCCTTGGAATAAAAACGTCATCTAGGCGTTTGATGGAGTTTAGCTAGCTGAATCCATAAACCTAGAAAGTAGCCGTCACTGGTACTTTTTTATTTGAATTTGAATATATAATTAGGTATCGACAGGGCTTGCGTAATGTAGTTTGTAGTTAAGGCTGAAGTAGCGCTTTTTTCAGAAGATCTACTAAAGTACCTAAGGCGAACGGGGCTCCCGGGTCGGGACGTCTGGCAGAATGCTTGGCCTCCTACGCTGGAAGTCAGATCCAAAGGGTGAGCTTATGGAGGGTAGCTTCTAGCACTAAATAATAGGCATTAGGCACTCTAAGCTGAAAGGAGGCAAGCAAATGAAGGGAGGCATTACAGGTCGACTACAAGAAAAGCAAAGCTTCGTAGAGCGAAGGCTTGGTTCCTCCCTCGCTGTACTGAGGGAAGCCTTTCCCACTTCATCTCTTATGTATACATACATACATATATATATATATATTATATTATTATATAATGTAGATAATGATTGATAGAAGATTTCCTTTCTACAATAAGCCTACGAAATGAATTGGATCTCAACCCGAAGAGCGCTTCCTTGGCGCTGGCAGAGAGATTGAAAGAACGGAACTCCAGCGCACTGATTGAGCTAGCTAGAAGCAGGAACTCCTATTTAAGTAAAGCCAGCTGTAAACAAAGAAAACAAGAGATTCATGGTTATACCAATACCAGTTAACAGCAATTGGCCAGTTTCCTACAGTTGACCGATTGATCCATAATAGCGAGTGCCCACGGTAAACGCTGGGTAGCCAAGTGCGGAGCGGATAATTGCTGAAAGCATCTAAGTAGTAAGCCTACCCCAAGATGAATGCTCTCCTATTCCAATTTCCCCAGATCTTTCTGTAGCACAACCGAGACAGTGACGGGTTCTCTGCCCCTGCGGGGATGGATCGACAAAAGATTTTTTGAGAATTCAAGATAAAGTCACAGCGAGACGGGCCGTTTATCATTACAATAGGTGTGAAGTGGAAGTGCAGTGATTTATGCAGCTGAGGCATCCTAATAGACCGGTGACTTGAACCTTGTTCCTACATGACCTAATCAATTCGATCAAGCACTCACCATCTATTTTCATTATTCAAATCTTTGACAACACGAAAAAACCATTGTTCAACTCTTTGACAATCGTTGGGTTACCAAATGACTCTTCATGTAGCTCGTGCTGAGGGGGAAAAATAAATTGTTAAGGAAGTGTACTTGACAAGTGACCTAACTACTCGTCGGATCTGGTAACGACTCGTTGGGTATAAAAGTGAGGACGACTATTTTAAAGCAAGGAACGACTCGTTAGAGGATGTAATGACCCGTCACCTAGCCCGTTGCCATCGCCGACCTAGTTTCCAGATTTATTTAGGAAAATATTTCTTTGTATTACAAATACCCAGTTTTAGGTTTATTTTTAAAGAGGTTTTAGATGACGAATTCTGAGATATTCTAAGACAATTTTTGGGAAGATTTTAGCCGAGTTTGAGAGGGAATCTTGAACAATATTGTGAGCATATTCTTGAGAGAATTTTCATACAATTGTTCTTGATTCAAGATACGAAAGAAACATTGAAATTTTATTCAATCTACTTGGTTTTTATTCTACAATACTTTGCAAGTTGCAATTATGATTTCTTCTATATTTTGTGATTGCAATAACACAAACATGAGTAGCTAAACCAATAAACTAGATTTGTGGGAACCAAGATGAATTAACACACATAGGTAAAAGTACCTAGTGATTCTTGAACGGGGTTTTATGCATGTATTCTTTTTTCCTTCGTTTTAATTTATTCTTGACGGTTGCAAATACTAGGACTTGCCTTATTCTTACTTACTGGATCAAGGAAGTAAATAATGGGAAAATGGATTAACAACAGAGATTTGAGGCTACCAACCTTCATCTAATAGCTTGAACTTGTCCAAGGAATAGCTAATCCGATATTAAGGGTAAGGGTTAACTAAAGAACACCCTTATACAGACCAAGTTGCATGGAAAAAATCATCTAGATAGGAGACCAACCAAATTTGATACAAGCATTCATTAATTTTACTTTTTTTATTATTCCATATTTTCCCCCTTTGGAAATAATTAAATCAATAGTAATAGTTATTCTCATTAACCTAAGTTCTTACCATATTCCCCATGGGATTGACCTCAACCTTTGTTGGGTTCTATATTTCACAATTGACCACTTATATCTCAATTGCAAGGTGTAATTTGGGAGAGATCAATGGTATTAGCATTCCCACATGGAAATGGAAAGAGATTAACATGGATTTCATTACATGCCTACCTCGTACCCGATGACACTATGATTCCACGTTCTCCCGACTAGGCTTACAGGTCGGGCTCCATGTGTGATCATATGGGGTATGTGGTTATAGAAATCTCCCACCGGTCCTTCATTATTTTAAGGCATGTATGATTATGTTCTTTTGTCTCAAGTCATGTTTTGTGAAATGTTTTTCTCTCATGTTGTGACTATGACAGGTTTACGAATGCTTTTGGGAAACCTTGAGCCTTATGATATATTTATGATTTCATTCTTTATGATCATGATGTCCCACTCCTATAACTCTTTTGTTTTTTTAGTATTGTTTTTCACACCTTTCATACTTGGTATATTTCAAGTAGTGACCCACAGATTTCTATGTTGTATCATTTCATGATAAAGGATTCGAATCTCAGGTTTAGTATCGCTCCTAGCTCGCTCTCAGTTCTGCTCTCAGTTCTCAGTGGTGAGTCCTCATGATTCGAGGGCTTTATGTTCAGATCTTGGATAGCTTTTGTTTCATAATGTTGGGGTTAGTTGGGGCCGTCACTTATGATTAGAGGCTTTCATACCTATTTGTAGTATTTAGTTGTTTATGCTTGGATCATGTATTATTGTTTCTTATACTTCATGTCTCGGTTTTCTTTCAGTTCATGATCATTAAGCACATTCTTCCGCCTTATGTGAATGGTTTAGTTATATGCTCATGCCATGGGTAGACTTGGGGTCCCTCGGGGCTCCTTGTCCCGTGTTTACAATTCGAGTGTTCTCTCGGGTCGTGACAAACTTAGTATCAGAGCAATAGGTTCAGATGTGTCCTAGGGAGTCTGAAAGCCGCGTTAGGTAGAGTCTTTTTCATAGGTGTGAAGCACGCCACACTTATGATGAAGAGGCTACTAAATGTTTTAGGAAATGTTCTCTTCTTCATGATCCATGTCATGCGATGAAAAGTCTCTCCATCCTTATAATTCGTGCTATTCGCGATTGCAAAAAATTATGGCTCCCAGAAAAATAAATGGGAGAAGGAAAAAAATGATGAAGGCCACATAGGTGGCAATGATCATGGGCGTCAGCAAGCCGCACCTATCCAGGAGCCCCAGGCACTAGAGCCAGCTATCCACATTGAGTTTCGGGCATCTATTCAGATATTAGCACAGGCCTTGACCGCTTAGGTCAACCAGTAAGCTGTTGCGCATGTCCCATAGAATGGAAACGCAGAAGCGACTTGGATTAGAGACTTTTTAAGGATGAACCCTCCCGAGTTCACGGGATCAAAGGTGGACGAGGATCCACACGAGTTCATTGAAGCGATCTTGAAGGTTACTCAGGTTATGGGGGTGACAAATGAGGTGTGTGTTGATTTGGCCTCTTATCAGGTAAAGGAGGTCCCTTATATTTGGTACAAGAAATGGAAGGACAGCAGGGCAGTGGGAGCAGGTCCTATCAATTGGGATGAGTTCCACATGGGATTTCTAAATAGGTTCTTCCCTCGGGAGATGAGGGAATTAAAAGCATTTGAGTTTGTTAAACTCAAACAGGGAAAGATGACAGTATTCGAGTATTCACTTGAGTTCACTCACCTGTCAAAGTATACCCCGGAGTTAGTGATGGACCAAAGGGTGCGGGTGAGTAGATTCGTGTAGGGAGTAACCGAGTATCTGGAAAAGGACTTTAGAACAACCATGCTTCATAAGGATATGGACTACCCACTAATAGTCCTTTATGCCTAGCAGATGGAGGCAGCTCATATGAGCTAGAGAGAGGCCAAAAGGGCCAGAACTGATAGCTACAGGCTCTCCCAGTCAAGGCCAGGAGGTGGGCCTCACCAGCAGTCCCAGCACAGGTCTATTACACCAGCACCATCTTTAGGCAGTACCCCATCTAGGCCTCGAGACTATCATAGGAGCAGGGCCTCAGGTTCAAGGGTTTAGAATAGCATGCGCATAGAGCGCACATTCCCATCTTGTGCTAGTTGTGGAAAGAACCATCCAGAGAGGTTTTTGGTGGGCTCAGATGCTTGTTTCGGGTCTGGCAAACTCGAACACAGGCTCAGGAATTGCCCCGCAGCCAAGTCAGGGGGTGGTGGAGCCCACACTCCAGCAGCTACTTTAGCGGCTCTAGTGGCACGTCCTACTTAGCAGGATGCTTTGATTGGTCCAGCTGGCATCCAGTGCCAGAACCAGTTTTATGCACTTGGCTCTCGAAAGGAGCAACAGACGTCTCTCGATGTGGTTAAGGGTATATTGCGAGTCTTTCATGTTGATGCTTATGCTTTATTAGATCCGGGAACTAACTGTCTTTTGTGACACCTTACATTGCTTGTAACTTTGTGATCAGCCCTGAAATTTTTTCAAAACCATTTTCTATATCTAATCTGGTTAGTGATTCAGTCGTGGTGAGGCTGGTATATAGAGGTTTCCCTATTGCAGTATTGCATAAGGTTACCTCTGCAGACTTAGTAGAACTGGCTATGACTAATTTTGACATTAATTTGGACATGGATTGGTTGTTCGCATGTTATGCTTCTGTTAATTGTAGAACTCGAGCGGTGGAGTTTGGATTTACAGGTGAACCAATTTTAGAATGGAGGGGTAGTTCAGCGGTACCTGTGGGCCACTTTATCACATATCTTAAGGCAATGAAAATGATTTCTAAGGGTTGTATTTACCATTTGGTTAGGGTTAAGGATGCCACGTCCCTGACCATTCTGTTAGTCCTCGTGATATGTGAGTATCCTGAGGTATTCTCAGATGACCTATCAGGTGCTCGTCCAGAGAGGGAGATTGATTTTGAGATTGTTCTTTTACCCGATGCGCAGCCCATATCGATTTCTCCCTATCGAATGGCCCCAGCCGAGCTAAAAGAGTTAAAGTAGTAGTTGAAGGATTTGTTTGATAAGGGTTTCATTAGACTGAGTAAGTCTCCATGGGGTGCCCAGTGTTGTTCGTCCGGAAGAAATATGGTTCTCTTCGTATGTATATTAACTATAGGCAGTTAAACAAGGTCAATTTCAAGAATAGATAACCTTTACCCAGGATTGATGACCTATTTAATCAGCTTCAGGGTTCCAAATGTTTCTCCAAGATAGACCTCAGGTCTGGGTATCAGCAGCTCGGGGTTTGGGAGAGCTACATCCCAAAGACTGCTTTCAGGACTCGGTATGGCCATTATAAATTCATTGTTATGTCTTTTGGACTAACCAATGCTCCTGCAACTTTTATGGATCTGATGAATAGGGTATTCAAGGCATATCTGGACATGTTCGTGATAGTGTTCATTGACAACATATTAATATACTCCAGGAGCGAGGAGGAGCATGTCGCATACCTGAGGGTGGTACTCCAGACCCTCAAGGATAACCGGCTATATGCCAAGTTCAGGAAATGCGAGTTCTAGCTGAATTCAGTGGCATTCTTGGAACATGTAGTGTCAGGCAAAGGTCTAAGGGTAGATTCCCAAAAAATAGATTCAGTAAAGGACTGGCCCGGACCTATAAACCCTTTGGAGATCAGGAGCTTTTTGGGCTTAGCGGGTTATTATCGAAGGTTTGTGGAAGTTTTCTCGTCCATTGCATCCCCATTAACTAGATTGACTCAGAAAAAGGTGAAGTTCCAATGGTCGGAGGCTTGTGAGAAGAGCTTTTAAGAATTGAAGGCCAGACTCACTTCAGCACTGGTGTTGACTTTACTAGAGGGCACCCATGGCTTTGTTGTATATTATGATGCTTCGAGAGTCGGACTGGGATGTGTATTTATCAGCATGGGAAAGTCATAGTATATGCTTCCAGATAGCTAAAAATTCACGAGAAGAACTACCTGACCCATTATCTTGAGTTGGCCGCGATGGTGTTTTCTTTGAAGATATGGAGACAGTACTTTTGTGGGGTTCATGTAGATGTATTCATGGACCACAAGGGCATACAATATGTGTTCACGCAGAAGGATCTCAATCTTCGGCAGCTGAGGTGGTTGGAGCTACTTAAGGACTATGACATGAGTGTCCTTTACCACCCGGATAAGGCCAACATGGTAGCAGATGCTTAGTATACTCTCTATGGTGATCATGTCGCACGTGAGTGAAGACAAGAAGGAGCTGGTGAAGGAGGTACATCGACTTGCACGGTTGGGAGTTAGATTAGTTGGCTCGACCGATGGGGGTGTAGTTGCTCCGAACAGATAAGAGTCATCCTTGGTAATGAAGATGAAGGCTAAGCAAGATGAAGATCCAACATTGGTAAAGTTGAAAGAAGTTGTTCAAAATAAGAAGGTAGAGGTCCTCTCCAAAGGGGGAGATGGTGTACTTCGGTACTAGGGTCACTTATGTGTTCCGAATGTGGGTGATTTGAGGAGCCGGATGTTGCATGAGGGTCACGGATCCAGATATTCTATCCATCCAGGTGCCACCAAGATGTATTATGCCTTGCGGGAAATCTACTGGTGGAATGGCATGAAGAGGGATATTGCAGAATTTGTAGCCAAGTGTCCGAATTGCCAACAAGTAAAAGTTGAGCATTAGAGATCGGGAAGTGTACTTCAGGATATCATCATTCCTACTTGGAAGTGGGAATAAATCATCATGGACTTCATTATAGGTTTACCCCCCACTCGTAGACAGTATGACTCCATCTGGGTTATGGTGGATAGGTTAACCAAGACTGCTCATTTTCTACCGGTCAAAACCACCGATTCAGCAAAAGATTATGCCAAATTATACATCTGAGAGTTGGTTATATTGCATGGAGTGCCCCTGTCCATAATATCTAATAGAGGTACTCAGTTCACCTCTCAGTTTTGGAGATCTTTTCAAAAGGGACTTGGTACCCAGGTCAAGCTTAACACGATATTTCATCCGGAAATAGATGGTCAGGAGAAGCAGACTATCCGGACTCTCGAGGACATGTTGAGAGCTTGCGTTATTGATTTCAAGGGTAGTTGGAATGAGCATTTTCTCTTATTGAGTTTTCCTACAACAACAACTATCACTCTAGCATCCAAATGGCACCGTTCGAGGCTTTTTACAGGCGAAGGTGTAGATCACCCATTGGGTGGTTTGAAGTCTTCATTGGTGGGTCCATATTCAGTCCATGAGGCTATGGAGAAAGTTCAATTGATAATAGAAAGGCTAAAAATGGATCAAAGTCGCCAAAAGTATTACGCGGATGTGAGGAGAAGAGAGCTTGAGTTCGAGATCGATGATTGGGTGTTTTTGAAGGTATCCCCCATAAACGGAGTAATGAGATTCAGACAGAAAGGGAAACTCAGCCACCACTATATTGGCCCATATCGAATTGTGAGACGAGTGGGTAAAGTAGCTTATGAGTTAGAGTTCCTTCAGAGTTAGCTTCAGTTCATCTCGTATTTTATGTATCACTCTTAAAAAATTTCTTGGGAGATCCAGCCTTAGTTGTTCCGGTGGAAAGTGTTGTTGTGAAGGATAGCCTCTATTATGAGAAAATTCCCGTTGCAATCTTGGATCATTAGGCTTGAAGGCTGAGGAACAAGGAAGTAGCTTCAGTAAAGGTGTTATGGAGAAATCAGCATGTTGAGGGAGCTATGTGGGAAGCTGAAGCAGATATGATAGCTAAATACCACCTTTTGTTCCCTATCAACTTAGTTTCAGTTTGCGGTATCAGTTTTTGCCTTAAACCTCTAATTAGTTTTTCATGTTCCGCTCATGTGTGCAAGTTTGTTTTATGATATGATATATGTATGTGGTCTCTGAATTTAGTCTAGCTATGTACTTCTTTTCGAGCGTAGTCGTTCCATTAGTTTGAAACTTAAATGATCAGTATTTGCATATGGTGATTGTTTGTTCTTGAGTTTTCTGCATGTTTCTAATGTTTGAGGACAAATTTTCCCAAGGGGGAGATATTGTTATTCCCCAGGAATCCAAGGATCAGACTCAGGAGTCAAAACGGGGAAAATTTGGGAAAATATTGCAGTAGTGCAGGATGAGTCACTAAACGACTCGCGAGGAGACCCCACAAGTTGTCAAGTGGCTCGTGGAGAGGCTGCAATAGATTGAGGAGCTGAGGTCCCCACGGGTGTGGGAATGACTCGTGGTCAGCTACCATAAGTCATCAAGACTCCTATAGGGTGAGATTCAGGGTTACCTGGGAGGTCTGACCAGTGCAACTAATGGATGGGACCTCACGAGTCGTGGCCGATCCCAACGACTTGTGAGGTGGGTCGTGAACAAGCCTGTGGAAAATTAATTAACGATGAGGCAATATACTTGACATAAGGTGACCACGACTCGAGGTCACTTGTGACGAGTCATTGAGTCACCCGTTACAAGCCTAGCTGACCTGGTATCCAGTGTACTTGAGGGGCAACACGACGAGTCATTGCCCGTCCTAACCAATCGTAAGGTCACTCATTGGGGTCACCTGGCAATTATTTTTTGTGAATTAGTAGGGGTCTTCTCATAATTTCCTACAACCCTAATGCCTAAAATATCTCATTTTGAGGTCGGGACAAGGTCTTTTAAAGGGAAATAATTCATGTTACTTCTCATTTGATGCTTGCAAGAGTTAGAGAAGGGAGTAGGAGGTGATCCTAGGGTTCTCCTTCAAATTCTCCGAATTTTCATCTTGTGCTTTTTAGGGGAGTTAAGAATCAAGTAATTCCAGGCATGTGGGGTTTTGAGTGGGTAGTTTAGTTCCTACCCATGCCCAATTCTTCCCAAATTCTATGTTTAAAGTTACTCAATCTTTATGGGTCTTAACCCAAATGCATGATTCCTCAAAAATTAATATAAGCTTGTTGTAGTATGTTTAAATCATGGGTTTCGAATTTTTGAGTTGTATTCGCTTGTTTTATTCAATGATTGATAATCTAATCCCTAAGAGCATAGGTGCCCAAATCATGAGGATTTTTGGTAAAGTTCATGGTTACGGTGATTCCTCAAGCATGATTTGAATTTATGAATTTTAAGCATGTCTTAAATCTCTCATGTTATTATGATCATATTTTCTATAAAATTTAAGCATTTCAAGGATGTTGAAAATATGGGCAATGCCCATATGTTGCTTATGGTTCATGAACTATGATTTTGGCCAATCCACGGGCCGATTTTATGGGTAGTATTATGAATTCTAAAGCATGTTATGGTTATCATGATTTAACTAGACATGCATGTCATGTATGAATTTCTATGAGCACGTTGCATGTTTTGGGAGTAGTGCTTAACACCGAGTAGGTTTGAGGCCTAAGTTACGCCCCGAATCTCAGAACTACATGCCATCGTAGGTTATGTTTGGGACCTCCTCAGTGACCGTCCCCTATACCCTACGGGGCGTCCATGAGTGATATCATGCCTTTCATGGTTCTACCCTTGGCAAGGTATGAACGGCCTCCCGACTAGGCTTATAGGTCGGGATCCATGTGTGCTCATATGGGGTATGTCGGTTCTAGATATCTCCCACTGTTCCTCATTGTTTTAAGGAATGTATGATTATTTTCTTTTTGGCTCAAGTCATGTTTTGTGAAATGTTTTCCTCTCATGCTGTGACTATGAAAGGTTTACGAATGCTTTTGGGAAACCTTGAGCCTTACGATATATTTATGATTTCAGTCTTTATGATCATAATGTCCCACTCCTATAACTCTTTTGTTTTATTTAGTATTGTTTTTCACACCTTGCATACTCGGTACATTCCAAGTACTGACCCGCATATTTCATTGTTGTATCATTTCATGATACAAGATTCGGATTTCATGTTCAGCATTGCTCCTCGCTTGCTCTCAGTTCTGCTCTTAGTTCTTAGTGGTGAGTCCTCATGATTCGAGGGCTTTGTGTTCAGATATTGGCTATCTTTTGTTTCATAATGTTGGGGTTAGTTGGGGTCTTGTCCCTTTAACCCGTCACTTATAATTAGAGGCTTTCAGACCTATTTGTATTATTTAGTTGTTTATGCTTGGATCATGTATTGTTGTTTCTTATACTTCATGTCTCGATTTTTTTCAGTTCATGATCATTAAGCACATTCTTCTGCCTTATGTGAATGGTTTAGTTATATGCTCATGCCATGGGTTGACTTGGGGTCCCTCGGGGCTCCTTGTGCTGATTTTACGATTTAGGTGTACTCTAAGGTCGTGAAAAGTACCCATGGAAATATTAGATCGTCAAGTCCGTAAGCGAAAGAATAAGGAAGTAGTCTCAATTAAGGTTTTATGGAGGAATCAGCATTTTGAGGGAGCTACATGGGAAGCCAAAGCAGATATGATGTATAAGTACCAGTATTTATTCTCCACCGGCTTAGTTCCGACATGAGGTATCAGTTCTACTCTATGATTCCATTTAGTTTTCATGTTCAGTTCATGTGTTCAAGTTTATTTTATGTGTATGAATGTGTATGTGAAGCATGAGATCAGTTCAGCTATGTGTTATGAATCGGAGATAGTCATTCCGTAAGGTTTTGGTTTAAATGATCAGTGTTTGCATATGATAATTGCATGTTTTGGTTTTCTTCTTGTTTCCTACATTCGAGGACTAATATTCCCAAGGGGGAGATATTGTAATACCTCGAAAGTGCGTAAGAATAGACCTGTGAGGTTGAAAGTTGAAAACTGCAAAAATTGGAAAAAAAAGTTGCAGGAAGGGCCATTGGACGACTCGTGGTATCAAACCACAAGTTGTTGTATGCAGTCGTGGTTAGGATCAAGCTGGGTGGCAGTGTAAACCATGGGAGACATGATATCTCTTTTTGAATTCCAACAAGTAGTCATTAGAAGTGGTGGGAATGAGTTAGGTTCTTCAAGAGGCATACAACGGGTGACCCAACGACCCATTTGGAGAAACCACGAGTCGTTGCTTGTAGCTTTTGTTGGAGGTTAAGAATTTCCAGTTTAAGTGAAGGGTTGAGACCACGACTCCTTGGAAGTAACCACGAGTCGTGGTGAGGCTCGTTGTAAGTGGGTTCAGATTTCTATGATGAGCAAACAACGGATGGTGTAATGGATCGTGGTTTCAGAGGATGAGTTGTCTTGTCCGTCCATTGGTTAATTCCCAGAGAAGACATTCACCAGTCCATTCAACGAGGGACATGATGAGTCATTGGTGGTTCCCACGACCCATTGGTACCATCTGTGGGTTCCATCTGGCCAGTTTTCAGGGCAGATTCATTAAGGGTATTTTGACTTTTTCACGATATAAGGCCCTAAACTACGTCATTTTGTCTTGGGAAAAAGCTGGGTTTTCAAGAGAATGACCTATTCTAAACTCTCATTCATGCATGCAAGGACTTTGAGAGGTGATTCAAGGGGATTTTAATCTTTTCTCTTCAATTGTTCCAATTTCACTCTTAGGCTTCTAAGGAGAGTTAGGACTTGATAATCACAAGTATGTAAGGTCATCAATGGGTGAATTCTTCCACACCCATGCCCCTACTCTATGATTTGACTTAAAATTTATTGATAACTCATGGGGTTTTGTATTTGATTTATGTAATAACTAATGATTTAATTATGGCTTTTGTGATTTTGAAATAATATCATAATCTACTGATTTTGATCACCTTTTGAGATTTAAATTGATTATAATATTGTTGACTTTGAATTTCTAAATAATAAAGCTTGATTATGCATGCCCCATGAGGAGTCGATTTATGATTCATTGATCCATTGATGTTTTTGATAAGCCCAACATGAATTATTAATTTATTTATGAAATTATTTTGTTATCTATTATGATCTTATGAAATTCACGCTATATGCATGATCTACAAGTAAGTATGATTTTTATAAATCATGAATTATGTTTTTGGCCGACTCACGGGCCTCAAGTCGTGGCTAGTTCACTATGTTCAAGCATTTTAGGATTATTATGATTTAAATGGCCCATGAACTCATGTATGTATTATTATGAGCACTATATATTTTTTGGGAGTAGTATCGAACACCTAGTAGGTTTGAGGCTCAGGTTAAGCCCCGGATCTCATGAACTACGTGCCACCATAGGTATGTTGGGACCCCTTTCGTGTTTTCCTTGGCCCAAATGGTCCTTTTCATGTGTGATCACGCCCTTCATGGTTTCGACCCTTGGCATCATACGAACACCCTCCCGATTCGGGTTACAAGTCGGGCTTCATGTGTTCTCATATCAGGTATGTCAGTTAAGATAATCTTCCACTATTCCTCATGATTTACGCATGTTATGATTATGTATGTTGGCTCAAGTTGTGTTAAGCAAAGCTCTTCTATTATGATTACGACTATGTTTATGTTCTAAATGTTTTGAAAACCTTGAGTCGTATGATATGTTGTAACGATTTGTGATACGATCATGTTGTCCTACTCTTATGATCTTTTATGAACTTTATATATGCTAAATGTCTATTTTACTTACCTAGCATACTCAGTATATTCCATGTATTGACTGTATACTTTCTATGTTGTAGCGTCTCATGATACAGGTCCCAGTTCCCAGGCTCATCCGCACCCATAGATAGTTTCAGATTCGCTCTCAGCGCTATTGGTGAGTTCTCATGTTTCGAGGGATATATGTTCGTCCTTTATGTTGCTCTTTCAATTTTCGGATGTTGTATTAGTTAGGGAGTTGTCCCATCAATCCGTCCTTCATGTTTAGAGGCATATCAAACTGCAAGTTGTATTTAGCAGTATTGTATAAGTCTAGCACCGATTTTTCTCTTTGGTTATGTTATTATTATGTTCTTATATGTTAAGTCTTCAACTCATGTGACTGAATTAGATGTATGCTCATGCCATGGGTCGACTTGGGGTCTCTTGGGGTTCCTTGTCCCGTGTCTACGATCAAGGTGTACGTTTGGGTCGTGACAATGTTTTCGAAAAATCCTATGCTTCTAGCTCCTAAACTACGTCGGTTTGGGTATCAGGAGGGATGATTTTAAGGGGAATTTGAAGAATAATCCCTCATTGCATCCACAAACACTCCCAAAAATCATTCTCCTCTTCTCTCTCAAGGCTCAAGATCACCTAGGGTTTTCTTCAAGGTCTTCAAGATCCGAATTCTAGTGGAAGATTTCGTCAAGCCAGGTATGTGGGACTTCAACAAGGATATACTTTCATCCTTGTTTCCCAGATTTATCCTAAAACCCTAATTTCTTGATGTCTTGAAATGTATGTCTTAGGGTTTCAATCTATGCATGATTTCTCACATGTCTTCTATGAATGTCAAGACCCTCATGATATGTAGCCATGTATGTTTTTTAAAATAACTTTCAAATTCATGAATTATGTATATGATACATAATAGCATGATTTCTAGAATTTCATCATGAATTAGTATTATTTTTGGGCTATGGCCCTTATGAAATATCTACATGATTTTACCATGATTTTGGTATATATGTTTAAAGTGTGATTTGAACCTATAACTTTGCATGAATCTAGAACACATGATTTATACTATGATTTTAGGTCTATGATGTTATGGATTTTGATAAAGGAGCATGATCATGAATCTTCAAACTTTCTAGCCACTTGTTAGTAGAACGTAGCCCTGATCAGACACAAATGAATTCAGTATGTTATGATTAGTTGAACACTCAGGTCTCTGATTAGCTGAAGTAGCCTAGACTAGATGAATGATATCAGCCTTGTGTCCCCCATGTTAGTACAATTATGGTCCTTTAGACTCAAGGGACCTTTGATAGTTAAAGTGGTTCCGACTAGTCCTAGGACATTAGCTTCAGGTTCAGCAGTTGCATGTGTCCTTTAAGTTCAGTTGAGAGTGGCACCTAGCACATATTAGGCTAGGTTTCCAGTATACCCAGGTCTCAGAGCCCCGTATCACGCTAGTTAGGGATTCTCAATAGTAAAGAACGTTTCCCTAAGGTCAGTCAGGGATTCTCAATAGTAAAAAATGTTTCCCTTCGTCCAGTCAGGGGTTCTCAATAGTAGAGAATGTCTCCCTTGGATCAGTTAGGGATTCTCAATAGTAGAGAATGTTTCCCTTAGTCCAGCTGGGAATTCTCAATAGTTGAGAATGTCTCCCTTAGCTCACTCAGGTATTCTCAATCGTATAGAATGTTTCCCTTAGCTCAGTCAGGAATTCTCAATAGTAGAGAACGTTTCCCTTAGCGCAATCAGGGACTCTCAATAATAGAGAATGTTTCCCTTAGCTTAACCAGGGATGCTTAGTAGTAGAGGAGGTCTTCCCTTAGTTGTGATTTCAGTTACGGATTTCAGTTTAGCTTAGTTACTGGACAGTTCAGTTCAGTCTTCAGTAGTCATTTCGGCACCGCTTATGAGTTAGTCATAGCCTTAGCTCTCAGTGTCTGTACATGACCCTTATAGATCAGCTTTACTTGTATTTAATTTAAATGTTTCCATATAAGAGTACCTCTTCAATATCTTTACATTTCAGATAGGTTCATTGTACTTCAGTTCAGTTATGTATTCAGTGATGTATTAAATTTACTTTCTCTTAATATATTTGCATGTTTCTGTTCTTTTACGTTTCCCATGCACAAGGTACATTCCAAGTACTAACCGCATACTTTATGTGCTATATCATTTTATAATATAGATTTAGGTTTCAAGACTCAGCCTAATGGTTAGACACGCTCTATTCTCATCTCAGCTGAGTGTGATGAGTCCTTATTCACCAAGGACAAGAAATATGATTTTCCTATTTCAGTTTCAGACTTTAGGAGTTAGCTAGGGACTTGTCCCAGCAGCTCATCAGTTTATAGAGGCTTTCAGACATGTATATACAGATTCAACTTATGATTTAGTGGTTTAATAGACTATGTTCTTATGGTATTGATTAGATTGTTTTAGTTGGCTTCCACTCAGTTATTATTTTGATAGTTTTTATCTTGTAAGTATCATGATATGATTATGCCATGGGTCGACTTGGGGCCATCCACGGTTCTAGGTCCCATGTTATGGCTAGGGTGTGAACTCGGGTCGTGAAAGTCATTGACAAAAATAAATTTCCCAACAAGTGTCAGGGTTGAATCCTATGAAGATTGAGGATTGGATTCACCAAGTGTCGTAAATCAATTCATAAGATTCATGCATCAAGTTTGAACATAAAATAAATATTGGGGGAAAAGGTGTAACAAGTAACAATTCAAAATGTAAAATCGAGCAGGGGGGGGGGAATTGTTTCACTCAAGATGATATACTAGGGGTGTATTTGATGGGGTTTTAACTTGGTAGGTAATGACTATGAGCTTTAGATTTAATTAGTGCATGGATTGCCTTGGCCTTGTACTACACTCTAAGTTTCATAGCCAGTAGAGTGTGTTTACCTTGGGTTTTAAACCCCAAAGCCAAATCACAAATCAACCAAACAATGCTTGAGAAAAGGTGTAGACTATCTCTAGCTCTAACCCTTTAATTGAATTGACTTGGGTATGGACTATCTCTAGCTTCGACCCATAAATTAAACTCGAATTACTTACTATTGAAGTCTTACCCAACTTGAATTTTCTTTCTAAGCAAAATTAAAATTAAAGAGCTCAATCAATGTTTGCAGCCATTAACTATTAAATCAAAACTTGAAGAACTCAATAGATTCATGCTATAAACTTAAATCTAAGATCAGTTAGTCAATACCCCACTTGGGTTTACACACGCATCATCTACACACATTTAGTCTAGCTATGTACTTGTCACACCCTGCCTTGGGGGGTATGACTGGCACCTGGTGCCCTAGTAGGACCTGGACTGCTAACGGGTGAGCCTAAGCACCGGTGGCGCCTGGCAAGCTCTAACTCAGATTTCTGGAAACAAAGGGCTATATAACGGCTGTAAACACAGCCTCCGGCCAACTGGCCTATAGCCACCTGTACCTGTAATAATAGCTAACCAGAAACATACTTGAACAAGGAACCTATGCGGGCCAAAGAGGCCACCATGTTGTCTAGTTATCTGAAACTTCTACACAAGACTACTGTAAAACTACGTGACCGGCAAGGTCACCACTACTGTCAAACCAAGGCCTCACACGGCCAACATAAACTGAAATGCTAAATAACTATAACAAACTGCACGGCCTCACACGACCGGCTCAACTGACCACATAGAGATAATATATACAATCTACAAGCCTCTAAGAGTAATAATAGAAATGATCGGGACAGGGCCCCAACCTACCCATACTGTACATAAAAGGAAAAGAGCTACACCTCTGGAAATCAGACTCCGGATGATAGGAGCTGAATACTCAGTAGCTGATTGGAATCACGAGGGATCGCCTCCTCGTCTATGAGTACCAGCAGGCAAGTAATACAGCGCCCCACCGGGCGTCAGTACCACTGGTACTGAGTATGCAAAGCAACTGAAATAATATAGTTGAAACAACTAAATATAAATAGTATATCTAGCAAATTGGTATGGCAGGAGATAACTGAATACGAAGGAACTAGTAAAACCGAATCATGCTTTCTGTACTGATAAGGTAGAGGCGTACCTGTAAACGCGACGGCCTGCTGTCTAGTAACTAGTATATAACACATAAATAGATATACAAGTAGCAAGCAAGAGCCAATACCAACTCCCATAAGCTGGATTATGCCAAGCAAGCAAACAATCTATATACCCCTACCCAGGTCAAAACCAGCCAAAAGTAAGTCACTCCACTCATCTACTCACTTCGGAGCTCCTCTACCGGCCCCCTGGGTCTCCGGCTCGGGCCATGGCCTCCAATATAAGAAATCGTGTCTGGGTCCGGAGGACTCCTGTGTAGACAGTAACAAATAGGGTCTGGATCCCTGGAAACAAAACTCAACAGGGCTATCTGGAACCGGAGCTACACCTATAATAACTGAATGTACAGACAGTAACAGATAGGGTCTGGTTCCCTGGACACAAAACTCAACAGGGCTATCTGAAACCGGAGTTGCACCTGTAATGCTGATCAGACTGCTATGGGGAAAGCTTCATCCCATCTTCGTCCAGGCTGGGGACAGCATGCCACTCCTCGGAGTGACGTATAACCCACCCGTTCAGTGGGCGACACGATTACCAACCCAGGGGCGGCAAGGACGCTCAATAAGGTGCCCTCACGGCACAATAAGTCTCAACAAACAGATAGCACATATAAATAGCGAGCATGTATGACTGAAAAGGACTATCTGAAATCTAATTTCTTATTCTGATATGTTTCTATACTAAACTGATTCTTTACTGATTATACTGATTCTGAAATCTTTATTTAACTGTTTGGCTAATCTGTAGCCGGGCTACTATCTGTCTGAATGGCTAATCGGTAGCCACAAACTGTCTGTCTATCTGATTTTACTTTATTAGCCTTTATTCTGAAAATCGATGTCTTTTTATTCTACAACATGCTTGCTAATCATACAAAAAGCTATACTGAATCTAGAATGTTAACTCGCCCTCTGGCGCATGCTTTACTAACTTTCGGACTGAATACGCTACGGCAACACAACTCAGAATCTATCAGACTTACTAAATTCTCGACATTCAACTCTAAGAGTTTGAATTACGGAGTTTGCTAGGATTTACAAAGCTAAAGCTTACTAACTTGCCGAAGAACAACTTCACATACCTGGTTTCTAAGTACCCGACTGACCGATGTGATTTCCGTCAGTACTTCTGCTGTTTCTCCCAACTACATTCATATACATATCAATTAGAACTAAATACATCAATATCCGGGAGAAATTATCACTTTTGATATATATATTTATCCCAACTTCAACCTTTCGAAAAACGGTCGAAAACTCATTATTTTTCGATAGTCCAGAAGGGATAAATGCTCACTGCAATGCTAGGAACACATTGTTACTAATTTAAAGCAATTCTATTTACTTTACCTCAGTAGCACGACGTTTCTCCGGCAAAATTTCACGAAACTAACTTCATAGGATTGCTCTATGCAGCTTTATACCTCTGTATCTAAGCCGGAACGGAATTTAGACCGCGTTTTGTCACATAATTGGAAGGAAATTTATATATAAAGTCATGGGTTTCCTCTTCTTCTATTTTCCCCTGTTTTTTTTCTGGAAATTCATTGATTTAAAAGGAAAACCGACCTTTTATTTAATTTTTAATTTTATTTTATTTTATTATTTTTTTTTGCTAAATCCCTTAACCAACATGTCATTAGGATATTTATTCATTTAAAATTTACGGGGTGTAAGATCCTCCCCCCCTTAAGAACATTCGTCCTCGAATGACATTCTGTCTAGAGGACTTCTCAACTTACTCAACTTGTTTGCAGAAAAATTTCGGCAGAGTTTCCCTGTATTATGGACTATCTCAAAATTCCTGAAAAGCAGAAAAGTCCACTACAGGTACTGCACACAATACTTTAAGATTCACTTGACAGCTACACATATATCTTTTCGTTTATGCATATACGACCATAAGGTACTGTATAAGTAATAGTACGGACATACCTATCGTCTAACTAGGCCTGGAATAAGTGAGGATATCTAGCTTTCATATCTTCCTCCGCCTCCCACGTCATCTCCTCTCGGTTCCTGTTAAGCCACAATACTTTTGACAGATGCAATATCTTTAGTTCTCAACCTGCGAATCTGTCTGTCTAGAATAGCTACTGGAATCTCTTCATAGGCCAGCTCTTCTGTAACTTGGATATCCTAGACTGGGACTGCCCTGGACGGGTCTCCTATGTATTTCCTCAGCATGGATACATGAAAGACTGGATGAACGGATTCTAATTCTGGAGGCAAGTTCAACTCATATGCTACTTGGCCTATCCTTCGACGAATCTGATAAGGCCCAACAAATCTTGGACTGAGTTTACCTTTCTTGCCGAATCTCATCACCCCTTTCATCGGAGATACTTTCAAAAATACCCAGTCATTTACATCAAACTCCAGGTCTCTACGCCGCACATCTGCATATGACTTTTGGCGGCTCTGTGCAGTCAGTAGGCGTTCCCTGATAAGCTTCACCTTCTCCTCTGACTGTCGAATTGTGTCCAGCCCGATCAACGCCGACTCGCCTATTTCAAACCAGCCAATTGGTGATCTACACTTTTGCCCGTATAATGCCTCGAAAGGCGCCATCTGAATAGTTTAGTGATAGCTATTATTATAAGCAAACTCAATTAGGGGAAAATGCTCATCCCAGCTACCACCAAAATCCAGCACACACGCTTGTAGCATTTCCTCGAGCGTCTGAATAGTGCGCTCAGCCTGTCCACTGTCTGAGGGTGGAATGCTGTGCTCAAATTAATCTGTGTTCCCAAACCCCTCTGAAACGACTGCCAAAATCTAGCCATAAACTGTGCTCCTCTATCTGAAATAATGGATACTGGTACTCCAGGCAACCTGACTATTTCTCGGATATACAACTCCGCATAATCTTCAGCCGAGAAGGTAGTTCTTACCGATAGGAAATGAGATGATTTTGTCAATCTGTCAACTATCACCCATATAGAGTCATGTCTACGTTTAGTACGGGGTAATCTTGCTAAAAAATCCATATTCACTGCTTCCCATTTCCATAGAGGCATAGCTATGTCCTGAGTCAAACCGTCTGGTTTCTGATGTTTTGCTTTCACGTGTTGGCAGTTAGGACACTGGGCTACAAATTCAGCAATTTCTCTTTTCATACCTGGCCACCAGTAGTTTTCCTTGATGTCATGGTACATTTTTGTCGCACCGGGGTGAAGAGAATAACGGGCGTAATGTACCTCATTCATAATCTACTGGCAGAGCCCTGAAACATCTGGAACACAGAGGCGGCCTTTACATAATAGCACTTCTCCCTCAGTTATCTAAAAATCCGGCGCTTTACCCTGTTGGATTCTGTCTTTGAGCTGGATCAGGTCAGGATCTTCACATTTCCGTTCTTTCACTTCCACAACTAATGATGACACGGCGGTGTTTTGAATCACCGCTTTACCATCCTCTGTTTCTACTACACAAACGACTAGGCTAGCTAACTGATGTATCTCCCTGACCAATTCCCGTTGCTCGGGCTGCAAATGCGCCAAACTCCCCATGGACTTACGACTAAGAGCATCTGCTACAACATTGGCTTTTCCTGGGTGGTACAGAATATTCACGTCATAATCCTTTAACAGCTCCAACCAGCGACGTTGTCGTAGATTCAACTCTCTCTGAGTGAAGATATACTGTAGGCTCTTGTGATCTGTGTAAATATCAACATGGACGCCATACAAGTAATATCTCCACATTTTCAAGGCGTGGATCACTGCGGCTAACTCCAGGTCGTGGGTAGGGTAATTTTTTTCGTGTTTCCTTAGCTGTCTGGAAGCATATGCAATCACTTTACCATGCTGCATCAACACACAACCTAACCCAACACCTGATGCATTGCAATACACTGAATAACCCTCTGTACCTTCCGGCAATGCTAGCACTGGGGCGGAGGTTAATCTGTCTTTTAGCTCCTGGAAGCTCTGCCCGCATGCCTCTGTCCACTGAAACTTCATTGCTTTCTGTGTCAGTTTAGTCAGAGGTGCCGCTATAGTGGAGAATCCTTCAACAAACCTCCTGTAATAACCTGCTAATCCCAGAAAACTACGGACTTCAATCGGAGTGGTAGGCCTAGGCCATGATTTGACTGCTTCTATTTTCTGCTTGTCAACCTTTATACCAGCATCCGACACAATATGCCCTAGGAAGGCTACTGAGTTAAGCCAAAACTCGCACTTGGAGATTTTAGCATATAACTGGCGATCCCTGAGGATCTGGAGCACTGTCCGCAAATGAGTCCGGTGATCTGCTTCAGAGAGAGAATACACCAGAATGTCATCAATGAATACTATTATGAACAAGTCCAGTTATGGTCTAAAAATACTATTCATCAGGTCCATGAATACTGCTGGGGCATTCGTCAACCTGAAGGACATAACTAGAAATTCAAAGTGCCCATATCGGGTCCTAAATGTCGTTTTAGGAATATCCCTTTCACGTACCCAAACCTGATGATATCCGAACCGCAAATCAATCTTGGAGAAGTATCTGGCTCCCTGTAATTGATCAAATAAATCATCTATTCTGGGGAGCGGGTACTTGTTCTTTGCCGTCACTTTGTTCAACTGCCGATAATCTATACACATACGGAGCGAGCCATCTTTCTTTCTCACAACTAGAACTGGTGCACCCCATGGTGAAGTACTCGGCCGGATGAAACCTTTGTCTAGCAAATCTTTCAGCTGCTCCTTTAATTCTCTGAGTTCTGCAGGAGCCATACGGTAGGGAGGAATTGATATAGGCTGAGTGCCTGGTAACAAATCAATAGCAAAATCTATTTCCCTTTCTGGGGGAAGACTAGGTAACTCGTCTGGAAACACATCAGGGAACTCGTTCACCACAGGAACAGACTGGAGTGTCGGAGATTCTGCCCGAACATCCTGAACTCTGACTAGGTGGTAAATACATCCCTTAGTTATCAATTTCCTCGCCTGAAGGTAGGAAATAAACCTACCTTTTGGCATAGCTGTGCTGCCTTTCCACTCCCGCACTGCCTCTCCTGGAAAGTGGAATCGGACCGTCTTGGTCCAACATTCAACATTGGCGTAGCACGGCACTAGCCAATCCATACCCATTATGGCATCGAAGTCTATCATTTCTAGCTCCACCAGATCTACTGTAGTCTTCCGGTCAGCAACCTCTACTGTACACCCTCAGGCGTGGATACTGAAAAGGGCTGCTATAATAATTCTTGTGCAATACTAAACTTTCGTGCCACAAATGGGGTAATATATGACAGAGTGGATCCTGGACCAATCAATACGTATGTAGGGCATGAACAGATAGTCATCATACCTGTCACTACATCTGGCGACGTCTCTAAGTCGTGTCTCCCCGGTAGTGCATAAGTACGGCTTGAGCCCGTACCTGGACTGGAAGCTCTTGATCTCCCTCGACCTCTGCCTACTGAACCTGAAGGCCCACGCCCTTCTGAGACTGTTGTGGCTCGTGGCCCTGCGGACCTCCTATCCTGGCTGTCTCTACTCCCTTGACCTCTAGTCAGACAATCTCTCATCCGATGCCCCTCCTGTCCGCAAATACAACACCCAGTGGAGCCATATCTTCAAGCTCTGGCGTGAGTTCGGCCGCAATTAGGGCAGGGTGGGGGTGTAAATCAGCTCTGCTCTCCCCTTCTCTGCTGCGGGGACTCCACTGTTCTGAAACTGCCACTGGGCTCTGACTGCCCTCTACAAACATATCTACTTCGCTGCTGCTGCTGTGGTGGAGGTGGGGGTCTAGGGGGCCTGTCTGATAGTCTTGGCCTGGGTCCTCTCTGAGCTTCCCTTTATATGTCATTTGGTCTGTCTCTGCGGCGTTGTTCCTGACTGATCTGTCTACTACTCTGCTGCCGCTGTCTAAGACCCTCTATGGTCTGAGCAAAAGCTTGTACTTGGGAAATGTCCATATCCTCTCGCAACGTCGCCGTCATACATGCCTCAGTATACTCCGGATTCAGACCTATGATAAATCTGTGAACTCTCGCTGGCATGGTATCAACAAATGCTGGAGCATAAGGGGATAAGGAGTCAAACTGTAAAGCATACTCACGTACACTCCTCGCCCCCTACTATAGGTGCAGAAACTGGTCCATCCGGGCCTGTTGGATCTCTCGTGGAAAATAATGATCTAGAAAGGCCTCCGAGAAGCTGGTCCAGGTCGGAGGGGTAACATCTCTCCCTCGGGACCTTTCCCAACTGTCGTACCACAATATAGCTATATCCCGTAATCGGAACACTTCCAGCTCAACAGACTCTGAAGGGGTCACATGCATAACTCGGAATATCCTCTATATCTGATCTAGAAAGTCCTGGGGGTCCTCTGCCTGATCTGACCCTGTAAACTACGGGGGACCCAGTGCCAAAAATTCCCTGACCCTGGAACTACCTGACCCACCTGAAGGCTCTGCTGCCACATGTGGCACTGACTGGCGCTGTGTGGCCATCATTTGTGCCAACATAACTACAGCGCTATGAACCTCTTGATCTGACGACGAAGGCACAGGAGCTATCAGGGGCAGTGTAGTGCCCAATGGCTCCTGATGTGAGGGGGACTGCTGAGAGGGCTGTGATGAAGCCTCTATATCGCCCTCAGATCGGGCTGACTCTGACTGAAGCTGAGGCATCCTACTGGTGCCCTCTCCTACTGCTGTGTCTAATCTCCTGCCTGTGGCAGGGTGTCGCTGATCTGCCATTCTTGTCTGTAGACAAATAATATGATAAGTTTTAGGGACTCGACCCTATACTGTACTGTGCTATGGCACGATTGAGTATGAAAGAAGAGTAACCATCCTATTATGCCTCGCAAGCTCCTGCCTATAGTATGTGGTGCACAACACACCCATAGACAAGACTCTACTTAGCACGGCTTGTAGACTCCCTAGGACACGACCTGCTCTGATACCAAGTTTGTCACACCCCGCCTTGGGGGGTATGACTGGCACCTGGTGCCCTAGTAGGACCTGGACTGCTAACTGGTGAGCCTAAGCACCGGTGGCGCTTGGCTAGCTCTAACTCTGATTTCTAGAAAAAGGGCTATATAACGGCTGTAAACACAGCCTCCGGCCAACTGGCCTATAGCCACCGGTACCTGTAATAACAGCTAACCAGAAACATACTTGAAAAAGGAACCTATGCGGGCCGAAAAGGCCACCATGTTGTCTAGTTATCTGAAGCTTCAACACAAGACTACTGTAAAACTACGTGACCGGCAAGGTCACTGACGTTCCTGCAAGTGTACAGGTCATGCAAGTAATATAGTGGCTCTTTTTAAGAACCGGAATGTCAAACCCACAGGGACTGGACCCATTCCTCTAACTATCCATTTCAAGTGTGATCTTAACTTTCTCAAGTGTTGGTTATAGAAGTTTTCGAGGGATCTTTAATTAAGTCTAGTTTTGGTCAACGAAATATTCTGAAGTCACTCTAGGAGCAACATAGGGTTAAAGCCAAATAATCATGCGATACTACGATTTGCAATGGGTTAAGCATGAAACTATCAATTGTTATTTCACATAATTAGAATTGCATGTTTATGGTCTTTCGAGCCTCTAAACACGGCAATCTAGCCTCACTGCATCATTGTGAGCGAGGAGTTAATTTCTAGTCGCGGGCAATCAATTATGTTGTGGTTTACGAGGAAACGATTAGGGACTTTCCTGCGTCTAACCATTTAACTCAACTTAGCCTCACAACTACTTCTTCGAGTGGTGATGTGACATCCCAAGTTGGTCTTTCATAACCCCCGTGTCTCAACCAAGCACGGTGTTAGGTATATTTCTATCCTGACACAAAAATCTCTCCCGAGATACAAATGTGCTCCTCACATTCTCATGTCCTGACCTAGGTAATTCTTTCTCAAGCTATTACTCAAGCTAACAAATATGCTTTCATGGTATCAATCATAAAAACAACCAACAATCCAGAATGCAAGACGAAAACAACAATCAATAACTTAATTCCAAAACAATTTCATAAAATCACAATCATAATTCATGGCTTCAACCCTAGAGGAAGGGTTCTTGCCATTCATGTTTGTAAAACTACACTAACTACTACTAAACTAACATACTTACATGAATTTGGTAGATGAGAAGGGAATTTGACAAACCCTAGATGAGTTCTCCCACTTCTCCCTTCACTCCTAGGTAGTTTTCCAGAATAAAATCGTGACCAAATGGAATTAGGAGCTAAGGGACCTATTTATAGTAAATGGAAAACGTGACCAATTTAGCTTGACATGGAACGGCTCCGTGTCATAGAGTGTATCGCGGCGCTCTACCTCCGTGACACGGAGGTAACGCGAAGGCTTTCTGGAAATCACCCAAAATCGACCCTAGGCAGCCTTCTTGCCGCGTTGGCAGCGTGTCACACTGCTTGGGCAGCGCGATGGCATGCTGCTGCCATGGGGATGGCCTGCTGTGGCATGTTGCTGCCGCATCTGCTCGCTTGCCATGCCTACTCCTTGCCGACTTCCGCCGATTGCTTCCGACTCCTTTCCTTTCCTTCACCAACTTATAAATTAGTTCCTCCAAATCATTGAAACCTACAAAACAAGAACTAATCATGTTGGTTAGCACATATATTCACATTTATATAAAATTACATGAAAATGTATAAAATAACTTAGATAAACAAGACAAAATTAAGGTACAAAGCATCACTCGGGCATGCTATTTTAGCCCACGATCACCTACCCCACACTTAAAGTCTTGTTCGTCCTCGAACAACCTTTTACATCTCATGCATATGGAGACTCACCCACAACTCATTTAGCAAGATTATTCAAGCTACGGCTACAATGATTACGTAAGATAACAAGCTAAAGATATAGCATGCACGATTTGATCATTGAAATGAAGTACAACTATGTTAAGACTTCTTAACCTCAAGAATCGACTCTCAATCTTAGCAAACTCATGCAAATCAACTGATTAAGAAATCCCACATGAATTATATCCTTGATTCAACATGTGCTCCTCACGGAAAGAGAGTTACCCAATCACACGCAAAAACAATTTTTTAAATCACAACATGTGTGGGTACATGAATAGAATTACACTCACTCTCACAAAGAATTCACATGCATCATGTAATGACCCATAAGCTTGTCCTTAGTGTTTTATTCCACTAATTTAAGGATGTGTGAATGTAAGATCAAGTAGGACTTAATGGGTTGTAATGTAAGCTAAGGGACAGGTAGGTACTATTCTGGCCAATAATAGTGACTAACTTTCCCAAGCGCTTTTAATACATTACGCCCTCATTACGAACATCCCTTCCCTTACTTCACCTTTTTCTCCTTTCAGCTTTCTTTTTCCTCTTATGTTCCCTCTTTCTTTAGGCACTTTTAGCTTATTAGTAAGGAGCTCTATAAAAAAATTTCATTAATTTGTTTTCTAACTCCTTAATAATAATCAACCATTTTCACACAAGTGCACCTTTGTCCTTTTCTCCACTTCTACAACTTTCTACTTTTCCTTTCTTTTCACTCCTTTACTCTTTCATATTTTTCCCTTAAGCGCTTAGGAGTTTTGGATCAAATTCAAGGCTAATGAAAGAAAAAGGATTAAGCTTATGTTGCAGCTGTCACAGAATAGGCTCAAGGCTCAATGGGGCTAACTAGGATTAATTTCTCAAGGTAGGTAAAATGAGGGATAAAAATTTGGTTCATTCAAAGAAATGCCTAGATTATTTCCTATACTTCACAGCCTTCATTTCGTTTTATAAACACACCAAGCAAGTTCTAGACAATCCACAATAGCACAAAATACTCAAAAACCTTACACTCATGGCACATGCTCAATTTGAGACACATTCATCAGACTCTTACTCAGCTAATCACAAGAATTCAGAATTAAGCTTCAATCATATTGAGTCAAATTCAAGAGCCTAAGCGTCTCACACAAAGTTATACACCTGCATGCTTCACGCCGAACATACTTGCATCTTACAATCACATATAGCACATAACAAGAACATCAAGCACCAATTACTTATGGTTTCAAAAACCCAAAACCTATCGACTAATTTTTCCTCAAGACGGTCGTCATCCATCCATTGTCGAAAACACTCCCTAACTATGACTAAAGACACTATCTACAAACAAAGGAAATAAAAAAATATTTATTCTTCGGTTCAAAGACCCCCCCCCCCCGTCGGAAAAGAACCGAAAAGAAAAACCAACGGGTGAAGAAGTCACGCTTAATTCACAAAAATTTTTCAAATTTCTCCCAAATTTCACACAAGCATCACATTCACCAAAAACTTGTTAAGCACAAAAATTTAGAAATTTTTTTCACCCCACACTTAAAGTCTTGCTATGTCCTCATAGCCTCAAATTAACATTTAAAGGATGAGAAATACTCCCTGAGCCTCTATGCCAAGCTAAAAGCATGCTTTCTTTTCAAGTTCCAGAGATGGCTGTTCGACCCCACACTTCTTCTATTCCATGCTCTTTAGCTTCCACCATCTTGGTACTCAGACTTCCCTCCATCTGTGCTTAACTTTCCACCAAAAACACAAACAAAAGCATCTGCTCGCTTGCCATGGCACGTTGCCGTGGCACGTTGCTGCTGCATCTCCTCGCTTGCCATGCCTACTCCTTGCCGACTTCCGTTGATTGCTTCTGACTCCATTCCTTTCCTTCACCAACTTATAAATTAGTTCCTCCAAATCATTGAAACCTACAAAACAAGGACTAATCATGTTGGTTAGCACATATATTCACATTTATATAAAATTACATGAAAATGTATAAAATAACTTAGATAAACAAGACAAAATTAAGGTACAAAGCATCACTCGGGCATGCTATTTTAGCCCACGATCAGTCACCACTACTGTCAAACCAAGGCCTCACACGGCCAACATAAACTGAAATGCTAAACAGCTATAACAAACTGCACGGCCTCACACGACCGGCTCAACTGACCACAGGGAGATAATATATACAATCTGCAAGCATCTAAGAGTAACAATAGAAATGATCGGGACAGGGCCCCGACCTACCCGTATTGTACATAAAAGGAAAAGAGCTACACCTCTGGAAATCAGACTCCGGATGATAGGAGCTGAATACTCAGTAGCTGGCTGGAATCACGAGGGATCGCCTCCTCGTCTATTAGTACCTGTAGGCAAGTAATACAGCACCCCACCGGGCGTCAGTACTGCTGGTACTGAGTATGCAAAGCAACTGAAATAATATAGCTGAAACAACTGAATATAAATAGCATATCTAGCAAATTGGTATGGCAGGAGATAACTGAATACGAAGGAACTGGTAAAACTGAATCATTCTTTCTGTACTGATAAGGCGGAGGCGTACCTGTAAATGCGACGGCCTGCTGTCTAGTAACTAGTATATAACACATAAATAGATATACAAGTAGCAAGCAAGAGCCAATACCAACTCTCATAATCCGGATGGCGCCAAGCAAGCAAACAATCTATATACCCCTACCCGGGTCAAAACCAGCCAAAAGTAAGTCACTCCACTCATCTACTCACTTCAGAGCTCCTCTACCGGCCCCCTGGCTCTCCGGCTCGGGCCATGGCCTCCGATATAAGCAACCATGTCTGGGTCCGGAGGACTCCTATGTAGACAGTAACAGATAGGGTCTGGATCCCTTGACACAAAACTCAACAGGGCTATCTGGAACCGGAGCTACACCTATAATAACTGTATGTACAGACAGTAACAGATAGGGTCTAGTTCCCTGGACACAAAACTCAATAGGGCTATCTGAAACCGGAGCAGCACCTGTAATGCTGATGAGACTGCTATGGGGAAAGCTTCATCCCATCTTCATCCAAGATGGGAACGACATGCCACTCCTCGGAGTGACGTATAACCCACCCGCTTAGTGGGCGACACGATTACCAACCCAGGGGCAGTGAGGACACTCAATAAGGTGCCCCCACGCCAGAACAAGTCTCAACAAACAAATAGCACATACAAATAGCGAGCATGTATGACTGAAAAGGACTATCTGAAATCTGATTTCTTATTCTGATCTGTTTCTGTACTAAACTGATTCTTTACTGATTATACTGATTCTGAAATCTTTATTTAACTGTTTGGCTAACTTGTAGCCGGGCTACTATCTGTCTGAATGACTAATCGGTAGCCACAAACTGTCTGTCTATCTAATTTGACTTTATTAGCCTTTATTCTGAAAATCGGTGTCTTTTTATTCTACAACATGCTTGCTAATCATACAACAAGCTATACTGAATCTGGAATGTTAACTCGCCCTCTGGCGCATGCTTTACTAACTTTCGGAATGAATACACTATGACAACACAACTCAGAATCTATTGGACTTACTAAATTCTCGACATTCAACTCCAAGAGTTTCAATTACGGAGTTTGCTAGGATTTACAAAGCTAAAGCTTACTAACTTGCCGAAGAACAACTTCACATACCTGGTTTCTGAGTACCCGACTGACCGATGTGATTTCTGTCAGTACTTCTGTTGTTTCTCCCAACTACATTCATATACATATCAATTAGAACTAAATACATCAATATCTGGGAGAAATTATCGCTTTTGATATATATATTTATCCCAACTTCAACCTTTCGAAAAATGGTCGAAAACTCGTTATTTTTCTATAGTCCAAAAGGGATAAATGCTCATTGCAACGCTAGGAACACATTGGTACTAATTTAAAGCAATTCTATTTACTTTACCTCGGTAGCACGACGTTTCGCTGGCCAAATTTCACGAAACTAACTTCGTAGGATTGCTCTCTGCAGCTTTATACCTCTGTATCTAAGCCGGAACGGAGTTTAGACCGCGTTTCATCGCGTAATTGGAAGGAAATTTATATATAAAGTCATGGATTTCCTCTTCTTCTATTTTCCCCTATTTTTTTTCTGGAAATTCATTGATTTAAAAGGAAAACAGACCTTTTAATTAATTTTATTTTATTTTTTTTATTATTTTTTTATTTTTTTATTTTTTTTTTGCTAAATACCTTAACCAACATGTTATTAGGATATTTATTCATTTAAAATTTACGGGGTGTAACAGTACTTCTTTTCGAGGGTAGTCGTTCCATTAGTTTAAAACTTAAATGATCAGTATTTGCATATGGTGATTGTTTGTTCCTGAATTTTCTGAATGTTTCTAATGTTCGAGGATGAATATTCCTAAAGGGGAAATATTGTTATACCCCTGGAATCCAAGGATCAGACTCAGGAGTCAAAACGGGGAAAATTTGGGAAAATATTGCAGTAGTGCAGGACGAGTCACTAAATGACTCGCGAGGAGACCCCACGAGTTGTCAAGTGGCTCGTAGAGAGGATGGAATAGATTGAGGAGCTCAGGTCCCCACGGGTGTGGGAATGACTCGTGGTCAACTACCACAAGTCATCAGGACTCCCATAGGGTGAGATTCAGGGTTACCTGGGAGGTCTGACCAGTGCACCTAACGGATGGGACACCACGAGTCGTGGCCGGTCCCAACGACTTGTGAGGTGGGTCGTGAGCAAGCTTGTGGAAAATTAATTAAGGATGAGGCAATATACTTCACAGTAGGTGACCACGACTCGTGGTCACTTGTGACGAGTCATTGAGTCACCCCTTACGAGCCTAGCCGACCTGGTATCCAGTGTACTTGAGGGGCAACACGACGAGTCATTGCCCGTCCTAACCAGTCGTCAGGTCACTCATTGGGGCCACCTGGCAATTTTGTTTTGTGAATTACTAGGGGTCTTCTCATAATTTCCTACAACCCTAAGGCCTAAAATATCTCATTTTGAGGTCGGGACAAGGTCTTTTAAAGGGAAATAATTCATGTTACTTCTCATTTGATGCTTGCAAGAGTTAGAGAAGGGAGTAGGAGGTGATCCTGGGGTTCTCCTTCAAATTCTCCGAATTTTCATCTTGTGCTTTTTAGGGGAGTTAAGAATCAAGTAATTCCAGGCATGTGGGGTTTTGAGTGGGTTGTTTAGTCCCTACCCATTCCCAATTCTTCCCAAATTCTATGTTTAAAGTTACTCAATCTTTATGGGTCTTAATCCAAATGCATGATTTATCAAAAATTAATATAAGCTTGTTGTAGTATGTTTAAATCATGGGTTTCGAATTTTTGAGTTGTATTCGCTTGTTTTATTCAATGATTGATGATCTAATCCCTAAGAGCATAGGTGCCCAAATCATGAGAATTTTCGGTAAAGTTCATGGTTATGGTGATTCCTCAAGCATGATTTGAATTTATGAATTTTAAGCATGTCTTAAATCTCTCATGTTATTATGATCATATTTTCTATAAAATTTAAGCATTTCAAGGATGTTGAAAATATGGGCAATGCCCACATGTTGCTTATGGTTCATGAACTATGATTTTGGCCAATCCACGGGCCGATTTTATGGGTAGTATTATGAATTCTAAAGCATGTTATGGTTATCACGAGTTAACTAGACATGCATGTCATGTATGAATTGCTACGAGTACGTTGCATGTTTTGGGAGTAGTGCTTAACACCGAGTAGGTTCGAGGCCTAAGTTACGCCCCGAATCTCAGAACTACGTGCCACCATAGGTTATGTTTGGGACCTCCTCAGTGACCGTCCCCTATGCCCTACGGGGCATCCATGAGTGATATCATGCCTTTCATGGTTCTACCCTTGGCAAGGTATGAACGGCCTCCCGACTAGACTTACAGGTCGGGCTCCATGTGTGCTCATATGGGGTACGTCGGTTATAGAAATCTCCCAGTGTTCCTCATTGTTTTAAGGAATGTATGATTATGTTCTTTTGGCTCAAGTCATGTTTTGTGAAATGTTTTTCTCTCATGCTGTGACTATGACAGGTTTACAAATACTTTTGGGAAACCTTGAGCCTTACGATATATTTATGATTTCAGTCTTTATGATCATGATGTCCCACTCCTATAACTCTTTTGTTTTATTTAGTATTGTTTTTCACACCTTGCGTACTCAGTACATTCCAAGTACTGACCCGCATATTTCTATGTTGTATCGTTTCATGATACAGGATCCGGAACTCATGTTCAGCATTGCTTCTAGCTTGCTCTCAGTTCTGCTCTCAGTTCTCAGTGGTGAGTCCTCATGATTCGAGGGCTTTATGTTTAGATATTGGCTCTCTTTTGTTTAAGAATGTTGGGGTTAGTTGGGGTCTTGTCCCTTCAACCCGTCACTTATAATTAGAGGCTTTCAGACCTATTTGTATTATTCAGCTGTTTATGCTTGGAACTTGTATTGTTGTTTCTTATACTTCATGTCTCGGTTTTTTTCAGTTCATGATCATTAAGCACATTCTTCTGCCTTATGTGAATGGTTTAGTTATATGCTCATGCCATGGGTTGACTTGGGGTCCCTCGGGGCTCCTTGTCCTGTGTTTATGATTCGAGTGTACTCTCAGGTCGTGAAAAGTACCCGTGGAAATATTAGATCTTCAAGTCCATAAGCTAAGGAACAAGGAAGTAGTCTCAGTTAAGGTTTTATGGAGGAATCAACATTTTGAGGGAGCTACGTGTCACGCCCCGCCTTGTGGGGTATGACTGGCACCTGGTGCCCTACTAGGACCAGAACGGCTGTATACCCAGCCTCCGGCCGATTGGGCCTATAGCCACCTGTACTATAACGACAGCTAACTAGAATCATATCAATATAAGGGAGCCTATGCGGGCCGACAAGGCCACCATGCTGTCTAGTTATCTGTAACTCAACAATGGAATACTGAATAACTATGTGACCGACAAGGTCACCACTACTATCAAACTATGGCCCCACGCGACCAACATAAACTGGAATGCTAAACAGCTATAACAAACCGCATGGCCTCACACGACCGGCTCAACTGACCCTAGGGAAATATATACAGACTACAAGCCTCTAGGAATACTAATAAGATGGTCGGGATAGGGCCCCGGCCTACCCAGACTGTACAACAAATGGAAATGATATAAACCTCTGAAATATCAAGCTCCGGATGACAGGAGCTGATGACTCTGCGCTGGCTAGGATCACGAGGTATCGCCTCCTCGTCTATGAGTACCTGCAGGCAAGTAATGCAGCGCCCCACTAGGCGTCAATACCAGTGGTACTGAGTATGCAAAGCAACTGAAATAATACAACTGAATGCAGATAACATAACTAACAAGTCTGCGAGCAGAAGATAACTGAATCTGAAGCGCTGATAGGAACTAGATCAAACCGTTCTGCGCTGATAGGCAGGAGCGTGTCTGTAGTCACGGTGGCCTGCTGTCTATTAACTAATATATATAAAGCACATAAATACATATACATTTAGCCAGCAATAGCCAATACAAACCCCCATAAGATGGATGGTGCCAAACGAGCAAACAATCTATATACCCCTACCCGGGTCAAAACCAGCCAAAAATAAGTCACTCCACTCATCTGCTCACTTCATAGCTCCTCTACCGGCCCCCTGGGTCTTCGGCTCGGGCCATGGCCTCCGATATAAGCAACCGTGTCTGGGTCCGGAGGACTCCTGTGTAGACAGTAAAAGATAGGGTCTGGATCCCCGAACACAACTCAACGGGGCTACCTGAAACCGGAGCTACACCTATAATAACTGAATGTACAGACAGTAACAGATAGGGTCTGGTTCCCTGGACACAAAACTCAACAGGGCTATCTGAAACCAGAGTTGCACCAGTAATGTTGATCAGACTGCTATGGGAAAAGCTTCATCCCATCTTCGTCCAAGCTGGGGACGGCATGCCACTCCTTGGAGTGACGTAAAACCCACCCGCTCAGTGGGTGACACGATTACCAACCTAGGGGCGGTGAGGACGCTCAATAGGGTGCCCTCACGCCACATCAAGTCTCAACAAACAAATAGCACATATAGATAGCAAGCATGTATAACTGAAAAAGACTATTTGGAATCTGATTTCTTATTCTGATATGTTTTTATACTGAACTGATTATTTACTGATTATACTGATTCTGAATTCTTTATTTAACTGCTTGGCTAATCTGTAGCCGGTATACTATCTGTCTGAATGGCTAATCTGTAGCCATAAGACTGTCTGTCTATCTGATTTTACTCTATTAGCCTTTATTATGAAAATCTATATCTTTTTTATTCTACAACATGCTTGCTAATCATACAATAAGCTATACTGGATCTGGAATGCTAACTCGCCCTTTGGCGCATGCTTTACTAACTTTCGGACTGAATAGGATACAGCAACACAACTCAGAATCTATTAGACATCGCTTAATTCTCAACATTCAACTCCAAGAGTTTCAAATACGGAGTTTACTATGATTTACGAAGCTAAGGCTTACTAACTTGCCGAAGGACAACTTCACATACCTCAACCTCAAGTTATCCAATTGTCGGACGAGGCTCGGTCAGTATTCCAGCTAAATCTCCCAACTGCATTCATAAACACGTCATTTAGTACTAAATACAACACTATTCTGAAGGACGGCGTCACTTTCGATATAATTATAGCCTAAACTTAGGCTTATCGAAAGACGGTCGAAAACTTGCTATTTTTCAAAAGTCCATAAGGGAGAAGTATTCACTTCACAGCTAGGAACACATAGACACTAGTTTGGAGCAATTCCACTTACCTTAGTCCGGTAGCTCGATGATTTGCCGACCGAATTTCGCGAAACTAAATCTGTGGGAATGCTCCTTGCTGCTAAATACCTCGGTACCTGAGGTTAGTTTGAGTTTAGACTACGTTTGTCAGCGTAATTGAACGATAATATATTACCCCTCTTCGTCTCTCTCTGTTTCTCTGCGTTTTCTGGAAATTAAATAAGGATATAACCTCACAAACCGAAGTGGGGGCTTTATATACTTAGGCCTGGACAGGCCCAATGTGTCACATAGCCAACGCGGAGGCTCCACCTCCGTGACACGTTGCCATCGTGGAGGGGCTCTGCCCCGGCTCCCTCCATGATGGTTCGACAGGTTACTCGTCCAATCCTTTCCCAGGCCTTTCCCTAGCATGTATGGCTTTCAAATATGCTTAACCAACGTGCGAATAGGCCATCTAGGTGTCGGAAATCTTATGGGGTATAACATTCTCCCCCCCTTAGGAACATTCGTCCTCGAATGAAAGTGCTATTTAGAGGACCATTCAGTTAACTCTACTAATCCTAAGGAAATTTCGGCAGAGTTTCCGCTGTAATATGGACTATAACAAAAACCTGAAACGCATAATAGTCTAATACAGGTACTGCACACGATACTTAAGATTCACTTGATCGCTAAACATCAATCTTTCTCATTTATACATACACAACTACAAAGTACTGCATAAACAATAACACGGACATACCCGTCGCCTGAATGGGCTTGGAATAAGTGAGGATATCTAGCTTTCATATCTTCCTCAGCCTCCCACGTCATCTCCTCTCGGTTCCTGTTACGCCATAATACCTTGACAGACGTAATATCTTTAGTTCTCAATCTACGAATCTGTCTGTCTAGGATGGCTACTGGAACCTCTTCATAGGCCAGCTCTTCTGTAACCTGGATATCCTGGATTGGGACTGCTCTGGATGGGTCTCCTATGCATTTTCTCAGCATTTTAGAGACATGAAAGACCGGATGAACGGATTCAAATTCTGGAGGCAAGTTCAACTCATATGCTACTCGGCCTATCCTTCTACGAATCTGATATGGCCCGACAAATCTTGGGCTGAGCTTACCTTTCTTGCCGAATCTCATCACCCCTTTCATCGGAGACACTTTCAGAAATACCCAGTCATTCACATCAAACTCCAAGTCTCTGTGCCTCACATCTGCATATGATTTCTGGCGGCTCTGTGCAATCAGTAAATGTTCTCGGATAAGCTTTACCTTTTCCTCTGACTGCTGAACAATGTCTGGCCCAACCAACGCTGATTCTCCTATTTCAAACCAGCTAACCGGCAATCTACATTTTCGCCCGTATAAAGCCTCAAAAGGCGATATCTGGATGTCTAAGTGATAGTTGTTATTATAAGCAAATTCAATTAACGGCAAATGCTCGTCCCAGCTACCACCGAAATCTAACACACACGCTCGCAACATATCTTTGAGCGTCTGAATTGTGCGTTCAGCCTGTCCATCTGTCTGAGGGTGGAATGCGGTACTGAAATTAATCTGCGTTCCCAGACCTTTCTGAAACGACTGCCAGAATCTAGCCGTAAACTGTGCTCCCCTGTCCGAATTAATGGATACTGGCACTCCATGCAATCTGACTATTTCTCGGATATACAATTCGTCATAATCTTCAGCCGAGAAAGTAGTTCTTACTAGCAGGAAATAAGCTGATTTTTTCTATCTATCAACTATCACCCATATAGAGTCATGCCTGTGTTTAGTACGGGGTAATCCTACTACAAAATCCATATTCACTGCTTCCCATTTCCAAAGAGGCATAGCTATGTCTTGAGTTAACCCACCTGGTTTTTGATGTTCTGCTTTCACCTGTTGACAATTAGGACACTAGGCTACAAATTCGGCAATTTCTCTTTTCATACCTGGCCACCAGTAGTTTTCTTTGATGTCATGGTACATTTTTGTCGCGCCAGGGTGGAGAGAATAGCGGGCATAATGTACCTCATTCATAATCTGCTGGCGGAGCCCTGAAACATCTAGAACACACAGACGGTCTTTACAGCGTAGCACTCCATCCTCAGTTATCTGAAAATCTGGCACTTTACCCTGCTGGATTCTGTCTTTGAGCTGGATCAGGTCAGGATCCTCATATTGTCGTTCTTTCACTTCCACAACTAATGATGACACGGCGGTGTTCTGAATTACCGCTCTACCGTCCTCTGTTTCTACTACACGAACGGCTAGGCTAGCTAACTGGTGTATCTCCCTGACCAATTCCCGCTGCCCGGGTAGCAAATACGCCAAACTCCCCATGGACTTTAGACTGAGAGCATCTGCTACAACATTGGCTTTTCCCGGGTGGTACAGAATATTTACGTCATAATCCTTTAACAGCTCCAACCAGCGACGTTGCCGCAGATTCAACTCCCTCTGAGTGAAGATATACTGTAGGCTCTTGTGATCTGTGAAAATATCAACATGAACGCCATACAGGTAATGCCTCCACATTTTCAATGCGTGGATCACTGCGGCTAACTCTAGGTCGTGGGTGGGGTAATTCTTTTCGTGTTTCCTTAGCTGTCTGGAAGCATATGCAATCACTTTACCATGCTGCATCAACACACAACCTAACCCAATGCCTGATGCGTCGCAATACACCGAATAACCTTCTGTACCTTCCGGCAACGCTAACACTGGGGCGGAGGTTAACCTATCTTTTAGTTCCTGGAAGCTCTGCTCGCATGCCTCTGTCCACTAAAACTTTACTGCTTTCTACGTCAGTTTAGTCAGAGGTGCTGCTATAGTAGAGAACCCTTCGACAAACCTCTTGTAATATCCCGCTAATCCGAGAAAGCTACGAACTTCAGTCGGAGTGGTAGGCTTAGGCCATGATTTGACTGCTTCTATTTTCTGCTTGTCAACCTGTATACCAGCATCTGACACAATATACCCTAGGAAGGCTACTGAGTTAAGCCAAAATTCACACTTGGCGAACTTAGCATATAACAGGCGGTCCCGGAGAATCTGGAGCACTGTCCGTAAATGAGTCCAGTGATCTGCTTCAGAGCGAGAATACACCAGAATATCATCAATGAACACGATCACGAACAGGTCCAGGTATGGCCTGAAAAATACTATTCATCAGGTCCATGAATAATGCTGGGGCATTTGTTAACCCAAAGGACATAACTAGAAATTCAAAGTGTCCATATCGGGTCCTCAACGCCATTTTGGGAATATCTCTTTCACGAACTTGAACCTGGTGATATCCAGACTGCAAGTCGATCTTGGAAAAGTATTTGGCCCCTTGTAGCTGATCAAACAAATCAGCTACCGATAATCTATGCACATACGGAGCGAGCCATCTTTCTTTCTCACAAATAGAACTGGCGCACCCCATGGTGAAGTACTCGGCCTGATGAAACCTTTATCTAGCAAATCTTTCAACTGCTCCTTCAACTCTCTAAGTTCCGCAGGAGCCATACGATAAGGAGGAATTCATATAGGCCGAGTGCCTGGTAATAAATCAATAGCAAAATCTATTTCCCTTTCCGGGGAAATACTAGGTAACTCATCTGGAAACACATCAAGGAACTCGTTTACCACCGGAACAGACTGGAGTGTCGGAGATTCTGCCCGAACATCCTGAACTCTGACTAGGTGGTAAATACATCCCTTAGTTATCAACTTCCTCGCCTGAAGGTAGGAAATAAACCTACCTTTTGGAGTAGCTGTGCTACCTTTCCACTCTCGCACTACCTTTCCTGGAAAGTGGAATCGAACCGTCTTGGTCCAACATTCTACATTGGCGTAGCACGACACTAGCCAATCCATACCCCTTATGGCATCGAAGTCTATCATTTCTAACTCTACCAGATCTACTGTAGTCTGGCGGTCAGCAACCTCCACTGTACACCCTCGGTAAATTCTGCTAGCTATAATAGAGTCACCGACGGGCGTGGATACTGAAAAGGGCTGCTGTAATAATTCTGGTGCAATATTGAACTTTCGTGCCACAAATGGGGTAATATATGACAAGGTGGATCCTGGATCAATCAATACATAAGCAGGGAATGAACAGATAGTCAGCATACCTGTCACTACATCTGGAGACGCCTCTGAATCATGCCTCCCTGGTAGTGCATAAGTACAGCTTGAACCCGTACCCGAACTGGAAGCTCCTGATCTCCCTCGGCCACTGGCAACTGAACCTGAAGGCCCACGCCCCGCTGAGGTTACTGGGGCTCGTGGCCTTGTGGATCCCCTGTCCTGGCTGTCTGTACTCCCCTGTCCTCTGGTCGGACAATCTCTCGTCCGATGTCCCTCCTGTCCGCAAATATAACACCCAGTGGAGCCATATCTACAAGCTCCAGCGTGAGGTCGGTCGCAATTAGGGCAGGGTGGGGGGTGTAAATCTGCTCTGCTCTCCCCTTCTCTGCTGCGGGGACTCTACTATTCTGAAACTGCCACTGGGCTCTGATTGCCCTCTACGAACATATCTACCTCGCTGCAGCTGCTGTTGTGGAGGTGGGGGTCTAGGGGGTCTATATGATAATCGAGGCCTGGGTCCTCTGTGAGTTTCCCTTGGTATGTCATCTGGTCTGTCTCTACGGCGCTGTTCCTGACTAATCTGTCTACTACTCTGCTACCTCTATCTAAGACCCTCTATGGTCTGAGCAAAAGCCTGTACTCGGGCAATGTCCATATCCTCTCGCAACGTCGCCGTCATACATGCCTCAGTATATTCCGGGTTTAGACCCATAATAAATCTGTGAGCTCTAGCTGGCATAGTATCAACAAATGCTGGAGCATAATGGGCTAAGGAGTCAAACTGTAAAGCATACTCATATACGCTCCTCGCCCCCTGCTCCAGATGCAAAAACTGATCCATCTGGGCCTGTTGGATTTCTCGTGGCAAGTAACGGTCCGAGAAGCTGGTCCAGTTCAGAGGGGTAACATCTCTCCCTCGGGACCTTTCCCAACTCCAGTACCACAATATAGCTATATCCCGTAACCGGAACACTACCAGCTCTACAGACTCTGAAGGAGTCACATGTATAACTCGGAATATCCTCTGCATCTAATCTAGAAAGTCCTGGGGGTCCTCTGCCTGATCTGACCCAGCGAACTATGGAGGACCTAGTGCCAAAAATTCCCTAACTCTGGAACTACCTAACCCACCTGAAGACTCTGCTGCTACAGGTGGCACTGGCTGGCGTTGTGTGGCCATCATCTGTGCCAACATAACTATAGCTCTACGAACCTCCTGATCTGATGGAGAAGGCATGGGAGCTATCGTGGGCGGTGTAGTGCCCAACGACTCCTGATGCGAGGGGGACTGCTGAGAGGGCTGTGATGAAGCCTCTATATCACCCTCAGATCGGGCTGACTCTAACTGAAGCTGAGGCATCCTGCTGGTGCCTTCTCCTGTTACTGTGTCTAATCTCCTGCCTGTGGCAGGGTGTCGCTAATCTGCCATTCTCATCTGTAGACAAAGGATACGATAAGTTTTAGGAACTCAACCCTATACTGTAGTGTGCTATGGCACGACTGAGTATGAAAGAAGAGTAACCATCCTATCATGCCTCGCGGCCTCCTGCCTATAGTATGTGGTGCACAACACATCCATAGATAAGACTCTACTTAGCACTGCTTGCAAACTCCCTAGGAAACGACCTGCTCTGATACCAAGTTTGTCACGCCCCGCCTTGGGGGGTATGACTGGCACCTGGTGCCCTACTAGGACCAAAACTGCTAGACTACTGAGCCTGAGCACATCTTGTGCCTGGCTAGCTTTAACTCAGATTTCTGGAAACAAAGGGCTATATAACAGCTGTAAACACAGCCTCCGGCCGACTAGGCCTATAGCCACCTGTACTATAACGACATCTAACCAGAATCATATCAATATAAGGGAGCCTATGCGGGCCGACAAGGCCACCATGTTGTCTAGTTATCTGTAACTCAACAATGGAATACTGAATAACTACGTGACCGGCAAGGTCACCACTACTATCAAACTATGGCCCCACGCGGCCAACATAAACTGGAATGCTAAACAACTATAACAAAACGCACGTCCTCACACGACCGGCTCAACAGACCCCAAGGAAATATATACATACTTCAAGCCTCTAGGAATACTGATAAGATGGTCGGGACAGGGCCCCGGCCTACCTGTACTGTACAACAAAAGGAAATGATATAAACCTCTGAAATATCAAGCTTCGGATGACAGGAACTGATGACTCTGCGCTGGCTAGGATCACGAGGGATCGCCTCCTCGTCTATGAGTACCTGCAGGCAAGTAATGCAGCGCCCCACTGGGCGTCAATACCAGTGGTACAGAGTATGCAAAGCAACTAAAATAATACAACTGAATACAAATAACATAACTAACAAGTCTGCGAGTAGAAGATAACTGAATCTGAAGGGCTGATAGGAACTAGATCAAACCTTTCTGCGTTGATAGGCAGGAGCGTGTCTGTAGTCACGGCGGCCTGCTGTCTATTAACTAAAATATATAAAGCACATAAATACATATACATTTAGCAAGCAATAGCCAATACCAACCCCCATAAGCCGGATGGCGCCAAACAAGCAAACAATCTATATACCCCTACCCGGGTCAAAACCAGCCAAAAATAAGTCACTCCACTCATCTGCTCTCTTCAGAGCTCCTCTACTGGCCCCCTGGGTCTCCGGCTCGGGCCATGGCCTCCGATATAAGCAACCGTGTCTGGGTCCGGAGGACTCCTATGTAGACAGTAACAGATAGGGTCTGGATCCCAGGACACAACTCAATGGGGCTACCTGAAACCAGAGCTACACCTATAATAACTGAATGTACAGACAGTAATAGATAGGGTCTGGTTCCCTGGACACAAAACTCAACAAGGCTATCTAAAACCAGAGCTGCACCTGTAATGTTGATCAGACTGCTATGGGGAAAGCTTCATCCCATCTTCGTCCAAGCTGGGGACGGCATGCCACTCCTTGGAGTGATGTAAAACCCACCCGCTCAGTGGGCGACACGATTACCAACCCAGGGGCGGGGAGGACGCTCAATAGGGTGCCCTCACGCCACATCAAGTCTCAACAAACAAATAACACATATAGATAGCAAGCATGTATAACTGTAAAAGACTATTTGGAATCTGATTTCTTATTCTGATCTATTTTTACACTGAACTGATTCTTTACTGATTATACTGATAATGAATTCTTTATTTAACTGCTTGGCTAATTCTGTAGCCAGGATACTATCTGTCTGAATGGCTAATCTGTAGCCATAAAACTGTCTGTCTATCTGATTTTACTCTATTAGCCTTTATTCTGAAAATCTGTATCTTTTTTATTCTACAACATGCTTGCTAATCATACAATAAGCTATACTGGATCTGGAATGCTAACTCGCCCTTTGGCGCATGCTTTACTAACTTTCGGACTGAATAGGATACAGCAACACAACTCAGAATCTATTAGACATCGCTTAATTCTCAACATTCAACTCCGAGAGTTTCAAATACGGAGTTTACTATGATTTACCAAGCTAAGGCTTACTAACTTGCCGAAGGACAACTTCACATACCTCAACCTCAAGTTATCCAATTGTCGGACGAGGCTCGGTCAGTATTCCAGCTAAATCTCCCAACTGCATTCATAAACACGTCATTTAGTACTAAATACAACACTATTCTAAAGGACGGAGTCACTTTCGATATAATTATAGCCTAAACTTAGGCTTATCGAAAGACGGTCGAAAACTTGCTATTTTTCAAAAGTCCATAAGGGAGAAGTATTCACTTCACAGCTAGGAACACATAGACACTAGTTTGACCGATAAGAAATGAGTGGCTTTAGTTAACCTGTCTACAAACACCCAAATAAAGTCTTACTATCTACGAGTACGCAGTAACCCCGTAATGAAGTCCATATTGATTTCCTCCCACTTCCAAGGAGGGATACTATTTTATTGAAGCACACCTTGTGGTCTTTGATGCTCAATCTTCACCTGTTGACAGTTTAAACACTTAGCCACAAACTCTGCTATGTTCTTCTTCATGCCATTCCAACAATTGATTTCCCATAGGTCAAGGTACATCTTGGTGGCACCTAGATGTATAGAATATCTGAAACCATGAGCCTCGTGCAACATCCGCTCCCTCAAGTCATCAACTCCTAGTACACACAAATGACCCTGATATCATATTACACCATCTCCCCCTTGGGAGAAAACCTCCACCTTTTGATTTTGAATGGTTTTCTTCAACTTTACTAAAATAGGATCCTCGTCTTGTCTAGCTTTGACCTCGGTTACCAAGGAAGATTATGATCTGTTCGGAAAAATGTCACCACCATCCGTCAAGTCAACAAGATGAAGTCCTAGTCATGAAAGCCGATGCACATCCTTCACTAACTCTTTTCTCTCCTCATCCATATGGGTCACACTCTCCATAGAAAGCCTGCTAAGAGCATTTTCCACCACACTGGGTGATAAAGGACACTCATGTCATACTCTTTAAGAAGCTCCAACTACCTTCTCTAACGTAGATTTAGATCCTTTTGGTAAACACATACTGTAGGCTTTTGTGGTCCGTAAACACATCCATGTGGACCTCGTACAGATAGTTTCTCAAAATATTTAAGGCAAATACCACCACCGCCAATTCGAGGTCGTGAGTTGGATAATTCTTCTCATGGACTTTCAGTTGCCTAGAAGCATAGGCTATAACCTTACTTTTTTTGCATTAATACACAATCAAGGCTGATCCTTGAGGATTCACAATATACCACAAACCCATCAGTACTCTTAGGTAGGATCAACATTGGTGTTTCGGTGAGTCGAGTCTTTAACTCTTGGAAGCTCTTCTTACAAGCCTCCATCCATTGGAACCTCACTTTTTTCTGGGTCAACTTAGTCAACAATGCTGCAATGGATGAAAATCCTTCAACAAACCTCTTGTAGTAACCACTTAAGCCAAAGAAACTCCTGATATCCGAAGGACTAACTGGTCTAGTGTAATTCTTCACAGCTTCTATCTTTAAAGAGTCCACCTGTACACCCTCACTTGACACCACATGACCCAAAAATGCTACTTTTTTAACCAAAACTCGCACTTGCTGAATTTAGCATATAGCTGACGATCCTTATGAGTTTGTAATACCACCCTTAAATTAGCGGCATGCTTTTCTTCACTCTGAGAGTATTTGTGAATGTCATCTATGAACAGATCACGAACATATCCAAATACAGCTTAAACACCCTGTTCATCAAATCCATAAAAGATGCAGGAGCATTTGTTAGTACAAAAGATATAACTACAAACTTATAGTGGCCATACCGAGTCCTGAAGGTTGTCTTCAAAATATGACTCTCCCGATCCCTGAGCTGATGATACTCAGATCTGAGGTTAAGCACCCTAAAGTTGATCAAACAGATCATCAATCCTATGGAGGGGATATCTGTTCTTGATTGTTACCTTGTTCACTTTTCAATAGTCAACACATATCCCAATGGAACCATCCTTCTTCCGGACAAAGAGAACTGGTGCACCATATGGGGAATTTCTTCATCTGATGAAACCCTTGTCTAAGAGATCTTTCAACTGCTCTTTCAACTCCTTTAGCTTAGCTGGAGCCATTTTGTAAGGAGGAATAGATAAAGGCTGCATATTGGGTAGAAGGTCAATACTAAAATTGATCTCCTGCTCGGGAGGAATTCCCTATAAATCATCTGGCAACACTTTTGGATATTCACACACTATAGGAACTGACTGGATAGTCAGGGTTTTGGATGTAGCATCCTTGACCCTAAATAGATGGTATATGCAACCCTTAGAAATCATCTTTCTGGCCTAAAGGTAGGAAATGAAGTGACCTACAGGCATAGCTGAAGTACCCCTCGATTCTAAGCCTGGCTCACCAGGAAACTGAAACTCTATTGCACGGGTTCTACAATTTACTAAGGCATAACATGCATGCAACCAATCCATGCCAAAGATAACATCAAAATCTATCATGGCTAGCTCTACTAAATCTGCTGAGGTGACTTTCTGAAGGATTGTGATAGGGAAATTTCTATATACCCATTGAGCAATAACTGAATCACCGACTAGTGTAGAAACTGAGAAGGGTTTTGGTAGGATTTTGAGACAGACTCCAAATCTACTAGCAATATAGGGCATCACAAAGATAAAGTAGGCCCTGTATCTAACAATGCATATACATCAAGCTGGAATTCTCATAACGTACTGGTGACCACATTTGGTGAAGTCTCCTACTCCTGTCGAGATGCAAAGGCATAAAACCTATTCTAGCTCTAGCCACTACCTGCACTAGTGGACGCACCCTACTGAGTTGGGCATGCTAGTGCTACTGCTGAGCTGGTAGCCTGGGCACAACCTCTACCATCACCATCTCTAGCCAAAGGACACTCCCGGCGCCTGTGCCTGGGTCTACCACACCTAAAATAGATATTTGACCCAATCACACACTCCCCTACGTTATTCTTGCCACACTTTCTGCAGACCGAAAAGGATCTCTCTGCCTGCATGATCTTATATCCCCTCAAACCTGATGCTCCACTGCTCTGATCACCTTGTGATCTATTTGGAGCACTGGCCGATGATGGCGCTGGAGCTAATAACCTCTGATGAGTCCACCTCCCGATCTCTACTAGGAGAACCTATAACTATGTTTCCCGGCCGTCTTGTCCTCTCTCTCTCTCTCTTAGATGCACTGCCTTCATCTACTGGGCATACAAAAACAATCGAGGAAATTCAATGTCCTGACAAAGCATAGTGGTCCTACTATCCTTGACCAGGTAGTACGCTACTCTATGCATAAACCGGCTTACCCGAGCTCTCTAATCAGCCACCATCTTTGGTGCATACTTGGACAAGCGGGTGAACTCCAAAGCATACTTGTGGACTGTCATTTCATCCTGCTTCAGTTTCACAAACTCAGTTGCTTTGATTAACCTCATCTCTCAGGGAAAGAACTGATCCAAAAATGTAGTATGGAACTCATCCCAACCAATGAGGCCTGCTCCAACTTTCCTGCTATCCTTTCATTGCTTGAACTAGATATGCACAACCCCCTTCAACTTATATGAGGCTAGATCTACGCAATCCTCCCCTTACACCCCCATGATCTAGGTGATCTTAAAAATTTCATCCATAAACTCATGCGGATCCTTGCCCACCTTCGATTCGACAAACTCCAGAGGGTTCATCCTAAGAAAGTCTCTAACTCTCACCATTGCCGAATTTCCATTCTGGGGGACATGCGTTACCGTCTACTAGTTGACATAGGCGGTCAAAGCATTAGCTAACATCTGGATGGTATCCCTAAACTCTGCATGGGCCACCTGCTCGGGTACATTATCCTCGGGGGCTGGTGGGGCCTGTGGTGCCCATCGCCATTTCCATTCTCGTGACAATTTCCATTTTCGTTTCTTCTTCCATTAACTCGGTGATGAGGCATGATTTTGCAAGCACATATAGCATGAGTTATAAGGATAGAGAGATATTTCATCACAGGACATAGATCACGAAAGAAGAGAAGTTTCCTAATTGTTCCATAGCCTCTTTGTTATAAGTGTGGTGCGCTTCACACCCATGAAAAAGACTCTACTTAACGCAGATTTCAGACACCCTAGAAACTTCAATACCTAATGCTCTGATATCAAGTTTGTCATGACTCGAACATAGGCTCGGATACAGACACGGGACAAGAACCCCGAGAGGTTCCAAGTCGATCCATGGCATGAACATGACATCTAAACCTCAACATAATAAATGAGGAAAATCTAACATGAAATAGCGAAAGTCTTAGAATATAATATCATTTGAACATCTGATTACATAAAACAATTTTGAAGATGATTACATACTATGTCTGATAGCCTCTACATACTAACGAGTTCATGGAATAAGACCCCAACTAACTCACTAAAGACTGAAGCTGAAAATACTAAACATAAACTGATAAAAGGGTCCTCGAAGGATGAGGACTCACCAACTCTGGCTGAGGGATGAAAACTCTAAGGATCAGGCTAATGGCGAGATTGAACCAGAATTTCCGAGCCTGTATCATGAAACGATACAACATAAAATATGAGGTCAGTACTTGGAATGTACTGATTATGCAAGATAAGGAAAAGCGAACACTTAAAATACATAAGAGTTCATAAGAGTAGGACAGCATGATCATAGCATAAGGGCTCAAGGTTTTGAAACCATTTGTAATCCAATCATAATCATAGTAATAAGAGAAAATTTATAAAACATAACTTGAGCCACAATAAAATAAAAATAACCACGCATAAATTATGAGGAACAATGGGAGGACTCATTTTAACCTCACCATCATGATAGAGCCTTACATGATGCCCCACTATTTTTCCCAATCGGTCAAGACCACCCCCAGCTTGCCAAACAAGGGGACTTGCATACATGATGATATCATAGGGATCCAATAATAAATAATATATATATATATATATATATATATATATATATATATATATATGTACCTACGATGGCAAGTAATTTTGAGACCATGGGGTTTAGTCGAATGCCGGATCTACTAGGTGATAGATACTGCTCCCAAAAACATGCACGTAAGGGCTCATATAGTAACTGTAAAGTCATTCATAAAATTCATGGCCAAATAAAATAATAACATGATGGATCCCACTTGAAATACATGATTAGTCATGAATAAGGACCCATGAATTGGCCAAGAGTCATAAATCTATAAATCATGAAAACCATGCATACTTCTAAAACATTTATATACTTGATATTCATAAATCCATGAAGAGTACTTGAAGAGAATCATAACATGAATCATAAAACCATAATTTAGACTTAGCAAGATCAAAATCATAATAGAATCATAAATTGACTTTTCATGAAACTTACATGATTGAGCATAAATTAATTAAAATTAGAAACTATGCATTTATAATGAAAATAGGTATAAAATCTACTCATAGATCATAAAACATGATTTGATACATGAAATGAATCGACCCATAGTTAGATTATAGAGAATTTCATAAAATTAGGGATAAACCCCAATGGATCATGAACTTGAATCTAGAATTAAAATCCATAAAATTGAGAAGAATTTAGAGCATGCAAGTGAAAGAAAATCTCAGTCATAGCCTTACATACCTGGATAAATCTGATTACATTTCCTCCTGAATGCCCACAGGAAATTGGAGAGAAATTGGGGAATTCTTCAAACTTGATTTCCAAGGAAGAACTCTAATTTGCATTCATGGAATGGTAAGGCTTAGAATAGATTTACCACCCTTAAAACTCTTCTCAATGACCTTAAAATGACATAGGTTAGGACTTTAGGGCTTAGGAATTATGAAAATACCATTAATAAAAAGTCTGGAATTTCAGCACTGCTAGTGACAACGAGTGATGCCACGGGTCGTCCTTTGATACCACTACTCATCGTATGCGTCCATTACTTCTTCCATCATTTCTTAAATACTCAGATCCTGGTACGATGACTAGGTCAATACTAGACACAACGACCCGTTACTTCTTCCTGTCATCACCACTGACTCCTCATCTATATTTTTCTAAGACTCCTACCACGAGTCCACCAACGACTCGTGCCTCTAAACAGTAGGTCGGTGAACCCATCTATTGCCTCTAGGCTAATTTCCACTGCACCTTCTCTCGAATACTTTCCATGACTCATTGTTCCTTACAATGAGTCATGCCAAAACTCGTACCATCCCACTCTGGCACCATAATGATGAACAATGACTGCAACACATCACTCGTTAGATCGTCCCATGGGTTGTACCATGGACCCATTACCTCTAAGTCTACTTCTGCATAACCTAACTATGAGTGTCTCCAACTGGTCGTTAGACCCTCTAATGACTCGTACCTTGAGTTGTTCTGAGTAAAATCTCAGATTTTTCTGCTGCTTCTCATTTCAAATTCCCAAGTATTTTCTTACCCACTCTCGAGTATTACACTATCTATATAAACTTTGTTTCCTTATGTGTCAATTTTGTTATGGTTGCAGCAGTGGAAGTGAATCTTTCCATGAATCTCTGATAATAACCTGCCAAGCCTAAAATGCTATGTACCTTTGAAGGAGTCGCTTGATTTTTGACCCACTCTTTACTGCCTCATCTTCTAACTATCAACTTGAATGCCTTCTTTAGAAACTATATATCCTAAAATGCTTCTAATGACAGCCAAAATTCGCATTTGGAGAACTTTGCAAATAGTTGGAGATCTCAAAATATCTGCAATACTACTAATAAATGATTTGCGTGCTCTATCTTTGGCCGTGAATATACTAAAATGATGTTTATAAGAACGATCACAAATATATCTAGAAATGGATTGAAGTCCTAATTCATCAAGTCCATGAAATCTATGGGGCGCATTGGTAATGTCATGACCCGTGTCTGCACTCTGGACACGACACAATACATAGAGTCACAAGTGACCCAAGCTAACCCATGGCATAACATATCACTTACATACTAGAATTAAATAGAATATTGAGAAACAACTATTGAAGTTTAAAAAAATCTTTTGCGAGAGAAGATAAAATCTGGTAAGCATTGGAGTCTTAACAACACCAATAATAATAATAAGCTGAAACTGATACTATGCTATCCTGACATGACATGTTATTTATAGGCTTAGGGTAGAAGATGTTGATGACTTGATGGGTGATTATCTTGGTCTCAAAACTGATGAGTTGCTGGGACAAGCCCCCAGCTAATTTTAATGTCTAAAAATTGGAAATGACAATAAATGAAATAAAGACTCCAGTCCTCAAAAAATGAGGACTCATAACTATCAGCTGCTAAATATCATTGGTGAAGCTAGCTGCAATAGTGAGATTGAGTACCTGAGCCTATATCATAAAATGATATAGCACATAGAGAGTATGCGATCAGTACTTAAATGTACTGAATATATGAGATGTAAAATAAAACATAGGCATACTAGTAACTCATAAACTAAATCGAAATGACCAGACCTTATTTGAAATCGTAAATATAGCAAATAGTCTAACCTATATGAGAATAGTGTAAGAATGAATAAATTGAGTTAGGGTCATAAGCATATTCTGAAATATAATAAATGGTATTTGACTAACGACTCTGACTGTACTGTACTTTGGGAGACCCTATAATCAACATATAGCCACATGAGTTATACGTGGAGTTCGATGTATACATTCTATCAAAGAGAGCTCACTGTACCTTACAGGGTTTAGTGGCTGAGCTATGTGATCACTATCTGGGGCTCATTCGGGCTAATAACCTATGGTGGCATGTAGTTATGGGAACATGGGTGCTTTGAACCCTGGACTCTTGGTTCTAAGTGTTACTCCCAACTGAAGTGCTAATGATAACTAGTAGAGCTCAAAACTGGTGTCCCAAGACTAAGTCAGTTCTATTTATCTGGAAGTGTCCTGAGAGCCTAAAGAACTTGATAACTGAAATACTGGTGTTCTAAGACTTGTCAGAGCATCTTTACCTAAAAGTGGCATGACAGTTAAAGAACACTGAACATGCTGATAAACTGATAATACTGAATATGCTGAGTACTGACAATATTGCTGTAATGGAGAATACTGAGAATTCTAAAAATACTGTAAATCACATTTGCACATTTCTATGAGAGAATTATGTATTCGTGACAATTCATGTAATTTAAGACATTGCTAGTTTTACAATTAAACTCTATGAAGAATCAAGCCAAGTTCAAGTTCAAGTGAGACATATGTATAACTGAAAATACCATCATATATATATATAATTCTAATCATGAAAGTCTGAGATCATAGAGGAAGTAGGGGAAATTCAAAAGTCAAAAGAAAATCCCTAGGTCATGATTTCTAAAAAGGCTTTATGGCTAGGGTTTTTTGAAATTTGGGGCACAAGGGTGAAAGGAGACCCTTATTGAAGACCCGCATACCTGTAGAAGAAATCTCTAGAAAAGAATCTTGAATTCTGAGGAGGAAGTAGAACCCTAATTCTTGACTTGAGAGAGAGAAGTCTGGAGTTCCTACAGTCTGCGTATGATCTATTTCTGAGTTTATTAGGAAAGACTGAGAGGTTAGACTAGGAAGATCCCTTTAATTCACCTCTCAGGAGTCCCAAAATGACATAGTTTAAGGATTAAATTAGTGGGAAGTTACAAAATCACCCATGAACAAAATATTTGAAAAACTATTGCTAGGATCCAATAGGTCAGACAATGAGTCGTTGTTTGTGACCATGACTCGTTGGCACTAGTCATTGTTCCTGGGCCTAGAAACCCAGTTTCTAGACATTTTCCAACGAACAGAAAGGATGACACATTTGATGGAACAATGAGTCGTTGAAACTAGTCGGGGTCACTGGAAGGATTTTGAACAAACTCTGAACTTCTCCTAATAGACGGAAAAAATGAACCATTAGAAGGAACAACGGGTCATTGTCACCAAAGGGATTATAACACTTCTTGGATCTTATTTAATGGTTTAGTAGGACAATTTGTTTCATCTTTCAACTACTCATCATCTGGCTTTTTGTTAAGGGGGAGGATTTGACAAGTTTCTAGACTTGGCCATAACAACGACACGACAATTCGTTACTTTGTATAATGAGTCATTTTATGTCTTATTACTTCTTGAGGGAGAATTTACAGAACCCAAGAATGACTCTTCTGATGGGTCGTTGGTCCTGATAATGACTCGTTGGACATGTTGTGCTGAGGTAAAATTCTATGGTTCCTGCTGGTTTTCATTGTATATCTAGGATCTAGTCTTAGGAACTTTTGGGATGTTACAAGCAAGCCCGAAGGACATCATCACAAACTCATAGTTTCCATATCTCATTCTAAAGGTTGTCTTTAAAATATCCTTTCTATAGCTCAGAGTTGGTGATACCCCAATCTCAAATCAATCTTTGAAAAAGAATTTGGCACCTTGCAATTTTGATCAAATAAGTCATCGATCCATGGAAACGGATAAATATTATTGATAGTGGAGTTACAAGGCTGATGATAATCTATACACATTCTCAATAAACCATCTTTCTTATGCACAAACAACACAAGATCTCCCCATAGAGAAGGTGTTGTCTTGGTGAAGCCTTTCCCCAGTAAATCTTTTAGATGTTCTTTCAATTCCTTTAGCTCTGCAAAAGTCATTCTATAAGGAGAAATAGATATTTACTGCATGCCTAGTAATAATTCAATAGCAAAATCAATATCCCTTTAGGGAGGAATACTTGGCCAATCATTATAAAATACATCTAAGAACCCATTCATCACTTACACTGACTGAGGGACTAATGGCTTTGCATCTATGTCCCTAACTAATAGCTTTCACAACCATCTTATGTGCCTTAATGTAGGAAATAATCCTACCTTTTGGCATCGCTTAGTTACCTTTCCATTCTAGGATTAGCTTGCTTGAGAATTGAAATCAAATGATCTTGGTGGGTTAATCAGAATTGTATAATATGAAGCCAACCAATCCATCCTTATTATTACATCAAAACCAATCATATTCAACTCCACCAGATTTGCCAAAGTATGACGGTTATGAATCATTATCATACCATTGTGATATACGCTGATAACTATTACTGAGTCACTAACTGGGATAGATACCTCAAAAGGATTCAACAACAGTTCTAGATCTAATTGGAGCTTGCTAGCAACAAAAAGAATGACATATGACAAAGTGAAACTAGGATATATTAATGCATATACATCAAAAGCAAGAATAATTAGTATACTTATAACTAAGTTAGGTGATGAATCCTGGTCTTGTTTTTTTGGTGGGTTTACAGTACTTTTGACACTTAAAACTGAGGAAATATGCATGGTATTAGGTGTGTTTATATAGATATGATACACTTTTTCTTTTTTTTTTTTGAAAAATCATGTGTCGAAGTTGAATCCTATAAAAGAAGTGAAAAGAGTGCAGAAAATGGTGAAATTGCAGGCCTTAGTATAAGTCGTACCTTGGTGGTATGAGCCGTATTGTGCATTCATGATATATGTAGAGGAACTGCACAAGGTACTGGCCATGTATGACTTTTGGTATGAGTTGTACCATCCTAGTACGAGCCGTACCAGAGCAGTTGTGGAAAATTTCAAAAGTATGCACTTGTCTAGTCTCCTAGTATAGGTAGAAACTACGAGTTATGATGACCACATGCGACTCATCCCAAGAAGTCGTGGTATACTTCAGAGAAAATGTTGATGGCAGATCTTAGGGTACAAGAGGATCCCATGACTCGTGAGATCAAGGTACGAGTCATACTAAAGCACTCGTGAAAATATTCAGAGAATGCCAGACTTCACAGTATCAAACCATGACAAGAATGTATGACTTATAATAGTATTGTATGATTCATACTAGCTCCCAAGATTTAACGAATTTCAAAGCTTCCTAACAATATATAGATGGAAGGTATGACTCATAGCTACAAGCTACGACTCATGGGATTTGGCGGTGATAGTTATAGCAGTTTACCTATTAATTTAGGAAAGATTTCTGGATATTTGAATACTTTTCTAGGTTATTTTTGTCAGAATACCAACTTTCTGATAGAGAGACAGTACTTGGGAATTCATCTTGAGTTTTTCAATATTCGTGGAGATATTATTCATTGTTCTTGAATTGTTGGAAGTTGAATTGTGCAATAATCAATTGGGATTTTATTTCAATCATCACTGTAAGTCTCTAATTATGATTTCTTTCATGAATGCTATTTCGTTTCTTACAAACATGAGTGGCTTAAACCTCCACTACTAGGATTGTGGGAACATGGTGGAATAGCTATCTAGGGTTTGCACATAGTGATTCAAAACTAATACTTATGTTTGTATTTTCTTCTTTTCATCTAAAACATTTTTTAACAGAGCACAACATAAGGACTTGCCCGAATTCTCTACTTTCTTGAACCAAGAGATGTAGAGATTAGGAAAAGAAAGTACAACAAAGCCTTGAACTTTATGTTTCATTGAAAAACTTGAGTTGCAGTCATAGGATAGTTAATTTGGAACAAATTGATAATGGTTAAAGTGAAAATGCTATAGAGACCTAATCCAGTGATTGAGTATAGTCATTCAATAAGGGTTATTCAGTCATTTGAATGAACCTATGTATCAGTTCTACAGGCTTAGTATTCAGATAGATCACTAGTGAATTCACCCAAAGTTGTTATAAATCCATGGGGATCGCTTCTCTAGTTAATTGCATAAACTTGAAAACAACCCCAGTTTACAACACTATTGTTTGTTTACTTCTTTGAACCCCTCTATCAGGAAATAATTGTACCAAAAGCATAAATACTAGAGTTATTTTCCATTTTGACCACATTTCCTATGGGATTGGCCCCAACCTACTTGGGTTCTTTATTGATAATATCCGCATTATACTTTTACAGGGTTGTGATTTGAGCGTTATCAAAAGTGGCACCATTATCGGAGAATACAACTTAGGATTAGATTAATTGCTGGTGTTTAAATTTTAGTCGCTATTGCCTCATTTACATTTTTCTTTTGTTTTTGACACCCATAGGTTTCTACTTGGTGAATGCCAAGTACTTGGTGAAGCGGAAACCCTCTGATTCCACTTGATCTTGAGCTAGAATGAACATCTAGAAGAATAGAGCAGATCAATGAATCCCCCAAGTAGAGGCAAGACAAATTAGCCACTGAGGCTCACCAGACAGAATTAGTATGGAAAGCTTCTTTTTATGGAGTCGAAGATCCCCAGGAAATGGTAGATAATGTTGACCATCTCAGATAGGGTAACAGAGGCCATTAATATGCTTCTCAGCTTAATGATGATGAGAATCCAGATATTGATGAAGTCGGGTCAAGTGGAGCCACTGTGCCACCACCTTTGCCTAGTGGGACAAAGTTTGATATCACTAGCAGCATGATACAGTTGCTCAATATGAAAGGGGTGTTAAGTGGTCATGCAGAGGACGATGAAAATCTGCACCTGATGAACTTTGTAGGGATCTGCAAGGCATATAGGTTGCCAGGTGTGAGCAAGGATGCCATTAGGCTGAGGCTCTTCCCATTCTCTCTATTTAGAGAGGCCACTTTATGGTTGTTGGAGTTGCCAAATGACTCCATCACTAATTGGAGGGAGTTGAAACAAGCCTTTTTAGAAAGGTTCTTCCCACTTTCTAGGATGCTATAGCTAAAGGATGAGATCTACAATTTTTGAAAGTTGAATACTGAGGCACTCCATGAGACATGGCCGAGTTTTAGGAAGAAGCTAACCAAGTGCCCAAATCACAAAATTCTTGATGACAGTTTGTTGGAAATGTTTTACAATTTTGAACAATAGCACTAGGGCTGTAACAGATATAGCGTCTGGCATACAAGGGAATGTGAAGAAGCTGTAAGTACATATGTTATAGGGATAATTGTCGACCAATGCAGAAAAGGGGAGGAACGTGACTAGGAATTGTCTCATATGAGGACATTTTTAGACCTGCTCATGAATCATATTATGGTTTCTGGAGCACAAAAGGTGAATGCAGTGAGATCTCAGGGTTAGGAATCAGGATATGAGTAGTCAGATTCTAAGGAGGAGGCAAACTTTTTGGACAACAAAGTGGTGGGTTTTCGGGCGAACACCCAAGGGTTTAGATAGGACACTTGGTGCCAAGATTTTGTAAATGAAAGTTGGAACCAGTACAGAGACAACTATAATAGGAATGGGTACAGGGATAGGAGAAGAGGTCATGAGAGAGAAGGTGAGTGAAGAAAGAATGATGGCTACCGCAACGACTGTACAAGTTTATATGTTCCTCCTAGGGCTCGTGAGGGCGATATTGGACACTCAAAATTGCAGAGCATGATGGCCGAGATGCTAAAGAAAGAAAAATTCATAGATGATCAACTAAAGGACATTCAAGGAGACATATCTGGTATGAGCCAGAAAGTTGACTCGCATGCCACAACAATTAAGAAAATTGAGCAGCAGCTAGGTCAGATGTCTGCACCCCTAAACCAGAGGCAGAAGGGTACACATCCTAGCAACACAGTGTAAAATCTAAAAAATGACAGTCACTGTAGGGCTGTGATGACTAGGAGTGGGAAGACCACTATTGACCCGCCCTTATCGGTTGTAGTTGAGATGGAGAGACAAAAGGAGATTGAGCTTGATGAGGTGCTCGACCTTAGGGAATTCTGGGCTCCAACAGCATCTGGAGAGAAGTGGAAGAAAGGGCATTGGAGGTAGTTGATGATGAGCTCTCGAGGAAGAGAAAGAGAAAATAGAGAAAGAAGTGCAAGCGGGCAGTAACAGAGAGCCTACAGACTCATGACCAGCATAGGTCAGAGCTGCGGGAGAGAGATAGAGGAGCGGGGAGCTCCACTACTATGCTTGGAGAGCTTACAGGTGGCAAGGACCCTTTAGGTGATCCACATCCAACCCATGTTGATGTAGAGATTGTTGAGGCGACCATAATTACTAAGGGGGTGACCATAGGCCCTGAGACCACATCAGTAAGTATGCCGGCCACCGTTGGTTCCATGATTACAGCAGAAGGGAGTGTGCCTTCACACCCACCTCCATAGGATGACAGGAGCACTTAGAGCACCACAGGTATGTCCCTCTCCTGGTTTTTCATTTTTTTAGCTACTTTGGGGACAAGGCATGACTTTTGAGAAGGGGGGTATATCTGTCTTTTGGGGTTTTGATCATCCAAGGGTTATTTGTTGTCGTGTTTCTTTTCAGTTGGACATGCTATTTAGTAGAATCGGTATGTTTAGGATTTTGTTTTTGTTTTTTTTTAACTAGGAGTAGGTTAGAAGTACTTTACAACCAATAAATATAGATGTCTTTGATGTTTTGGAAATTGTAGAAAGAAAGGCCCTATTTAAAAAAAATTTGGGTTCAGTTGAGTATGTTGATTCCAAAGCATGACTATTATGGATATTTTTATGGCATTCGATAAATTATCATGTGTAATTGTTGCTTAGCTGTGCATGAACCAGATAGGTAGAATAAATGCAAACCTGTACCATGTATCAGTGAGGATTCTTACCTAGTTCAATAATGCATAGAGGATCTAGAACTTGCCTAGATTGGTCTTTACATAGATTATAGGGCAATTGATTAGGAAAGGATCATAGGCCATTTTTGATTGAGCCCACTTTTAGCTTGTATTGCCCTACCAAATAAAATTAATCCCTTGATTTTATGTTTGAGCCTAAAAGTGATATTTTTGTTGATTAGTCCATTCATCTTCCCTAATTTGTTTATAATAAACCTGTTTCGGTGCTGGTCTCTCCATGGACATTGTGAACCTCAACTCAAGCAAAAAGCCTTACTTGAGGGTGGCTATTGTAGGAGTGCATACATGAGGTGGGGAGAAAAATAGAAAAAGTTGGTTAATGAAAGGTTGGGTGTGGTAAAGAAAAAGAAATGAAAGAGAAAGAGAAAAATGCCAAGGAGAGTGATCTTGGGCAGAATTATATGCCCAATTGATACTCAAATGCTTCATTTCGTCTTGTTTATCCATTGATAGTTGTACATTCTCATGTGATTTGTAGTTAAAATGTGAATTTATACTAACCAACATGATTAGTGTTGTTTTGCAGGAAAAATGTAATTTTAGGAAGCTAAGATGCATGTTGGGAGAAATCGGGAATGGACTCGGAAGCAAGTAGTGGAAAAGGCCAAGGTCATGTAGCAAATTAAGGGGCTCCGCCATGAAGCCGTGGCACGCTGCCATCGCAGATGCATTCTGCCCCGGATGATTAAAATAGCCCAAGTTCCAGTGAAGATCCGCGTTGTGGCCGTGGCACGTTGGCCAAGCCCCGCGTTGCACGCCGTGGATTATTGGCATAATTACTTGGAGGACCGGATTCCACTGAGGGTCTGCGTTTGTGGCGTGTCACGGAGGCAGTGCTCCGCGATGCACTCCGTGACACGTTGCTTGTTATTCCGGGAAAAATTCGCACTAGTATAAATAGCACACTTAGGTTTTTTTTTTGAGGATTCTGACTTGGTTGAGCAAGAATGTGGGTTACAGGCAGTTGAGGGGACGAAATTCTTAGGGCTCTTCTCTATCTCTTTCTTCTTTATTCCAATTGTTTGTATGATTTACACTCATTTAACGATGTTTAATCCACAAATGAGTGGCTAAATTCACTTCTTGCTGAGGTTAAGAACATTTGTAGTGGAATGTAATTATTGATCATCTTGGTTTTTCATCTTTTCTTCCATGGTTGTTCTATTAATTCTTGTTCTTACTGCATTAATGTTTGGCCAATATTAATGTATATCTAAAAAATCCGGTTTGCGCTATAAAGAGAAAGAAATTGGAAAGTTGTAAATTAATAGGATATGATCTCTTCTTGGTTTGGGAAAATTGAAAATTGATTTACCTTCATAATAGAAATATATTTGAAAGTAGTATTAGTCAATTAAGGAATCGGTTTCGTATGGCTAGAACATGAATTTCTTCTTATCACAGAAATGTAGGTGGAAGGTTCATGATTCTTAAGTTGGGTTAAATACGAGAGTTTTAATCCATAGGCAATAATTCTTGACTAGCAACCGAAGGAAAGATTAACCAATTTGTATCAATAAATTGCTTCCCTGCATGTTTGTTTTAGCCTCAGCATGCTCATTACTATAGTTCAGACTCAAATTGTACATTTGTTTTAGATTAGTATAAATTAGAAAACAAACTCCCAAAATCTTCTTGAAACTGTTGTCTGCATTATTAGAGTTAGAGTTTATTAACACTTAATTAGATTATTACCTTGGTCCAGTCCCTGTGGGATCGATACTTGGCTACTCTAGCCATTTTACTACTTGTTCGACCACATGCACTTGTGTGTAGGCATTCCAAACCACCGAACAAGTTTTTGATGCCATTGGCAGGGATTGGCGATTGGTAAAATTGTTTTCTTAAGTGTTAGTTTACGATTTCTTATTAGTGTTGACAACTTGGTCTTAGCTTGTCTTTTGCAGATATTGAAATCTGTTGAACACTGGCAAGGGACAAATAGCTGGTGGATTCACACTTAGAGAGAAAGCTGCAGTTGCTCAGACAGACAATCCTGGAGCAACAATAGAATCCACCCATTTTAAGGGTGATCTTGGGCATAATTGCATGCCCAGGTGCTACTTTATAACTCAATTTAGTCTTGTTTATCTAATTATTTATATACATTCTCATGTGATTTTATGTAAATGTGAATATATACTAACCAACATGATTAGTCCTTGTTTTTGAAGGTTAATAATGCATTTGAGGAACTAATTCATGGTTTGGTGAAGTGGAGGAATGGAATCAAGAGCAAAACGTGAAAGTCAACAAGAAAAAATGCAAAATTTGGCCTGTGGTGGAACGACAATGTGTCACGGAGGTAGTGCTCCGTGATACACACCGTGTCACGGAGGCAGTGCTCCGCGATACACACCTTGTCATGGAGGCAGTGCTCCGCGATACACTCCGTGACACGTTGCTTGTTATTTCGGGAAAAATTTCCACTTGTATAATTAGCACACTTATGTTTTATTTTAGACATTCTGACTTAGTGGAGCAAGAACGTGGGTTACAGGCAGTTAAGGGGATGAAAATCTCAGGGTTTTTCTCTATTTCCTTCTTCTTTATTTCAATTGCTTGTATGATTAACACTCATTTAACGATGTTTAATCCACAAATTAGCGGCTAAATCCCCTTCTTGCTGAGGTTAAGAACAATTGTATTGAAATGTGATTATTGATAAATTGGTTTTTCATCTTTTCTTCCTTGGTTGTTCTATTGATTCTTGTTCTTACTGCATTAATGTGTGGCCAACGTTAATATACATCTAAAAAGTCCGGTTTCACTCGAGAGAGCAAGAAATTGGAAAGTTGTGAATTGATAGGATATGATCTTTTCTTAGTTTGGGAAAATTGAGAATTGATTTACCTTCAGGATAGATATATACATGAAAGTCGTATTAGTCACTTAAGGAATCAGTTTTGTATGGCTAGAACATGAATTTCGTTTTATCACAGAAATGTAGGTGGAAGGTTCATGATTCTTAAGTTGGGTTAAGTACGAGAGTTTTAATCCATAGGCAATAATTCCTGACTAGCAACCGGAGGCAAGATTAATCAAATTGTATCGATAATGTATTTCTCTACATGTTTATTTAACCTCATCATGCTCATACTTATAGTTCAGACTCAAATTATATATTTGTTTTAGACTTAGTATAAAATTAGGAAACAAAATATCAACCTTTTCTTCACATTGTTGTCTGCAATTTAGAGTTAAAGTTTATTGACACTTGAGTAGATTGTTACTTTAGTCCAGTCTCTGTGGGATCGATACTTGGCTTACTTGAGACACTTTACTACTTGTTCGACCACGTGCACTTGCGTGTAGTTTTACTGAAATCACCGAACAAGTTTTTGGCGCCGTTGCCGGGGACTGGCAATTGGTAAAATTGTTTTCTTAGTGTTAGTTTACAAATTCTATATAAGTGCTGACAACTTGGTCTTAGTGTTTATTTCAATTCTTTTTTTATTGTTATTTTTTTCGGATACCCTTATTGACATGTCATCGTGGAATACAAATGGTTTAAATGGTGAATACTTATATTTTGGCGAATCTTGTCTGAATTGCGGAGGACACCACTCGTGGAAACACTGTAACACGTGCAATATATGTGGTGGTCAAGATGGCCATTGGGATGGCTGTCCGAATGCATATTCCCCTCCCCCAAGCCCCTACTATGATCCTTCTGTTGTTTTTGCTGAATATAGGCATGCTGAAAATGAGGACTTGGGACGCCAAGCTCAAATAGAAGACATGCTGAAACAACTCCTAGAGCAATCAGAAGCAATGAAGGAGGCGATGGCAGTATTGAGAATTCAGCAAGAAGAGAACTCAGAGGCTCTAGAAAGGATGAGCATCAAAGTTGCGGAGATGATTGTTGAGGCTGAAGCTTGTGATAAATTGCAGGTAACAGTTTTAGCCGATATTCAAGAGGAACTACAAGAGGAAGACAAGGGTGAATTTTTGGATGAAGCCCGACAATTAGAATCTCTTGAGTGTCCCCGTGATGGGCTCACACTTATGGAAAATCCATTCATGGAAGAAGAGATAGAGTATCCCCAGTTGACATTAATGGAGAGATAGATGTCGATGCTGAGAAGGTGTATACAAGTAAGGAGGTCAAGCACAATGCAGTTTCATAGATGAGGTTTATTGGACCACACTCGAAGCATTTTTCGACATTAAGTTTGGTTGACAACATAGAAATAGAGTCTTTCAAGCTTATAGAGAAATGTCTAGAGGAGGACCAAGCCCCGTATATTTTGAAACATGCTGACTCAAAGAGACAAAATGACTTCACTTACTTAAGGGACAATAAGTTCAAAAGGCAACATCTACTACTTGGTCCTTACAATTTTTCACCACCACCCCTGGAGCATAAGCGGAAATTAGAGAAGAAATTAGGGGTGAGATTCATATCCTCAAGGTGGAGGAAAAAGTGGTGAAACTTGTACGTCGTGCCGCGACGTAAAATTAGGCGCTGCTTGGGAGGCAACCCAAGGGTACCATTTTAATTTCTTGCATTTAAGTTGATTTTATTTATTTTTCATCTTGTGTTGTTTTGGTTGAAAGTTAAGCCCAGATGGAGGGGAAGTCTGAGTACCCGTGGAGGAGGAAGCTAACAAGCATGGAAGAGAAAAAGTGTGGGGTCGAACACCCACTTGTCCAAAGTTGAAGAAAGGCATGTTGTTAGCTAGGCCTAAAGGCCTCAGGGAATATTTCTCACCCTCTTTAAATGTTAAGTTGATGCTATGGGGACATAGCATGATTCAAGTGTGGGGTGAGGAAAATTTTAAAATTTTTTGTTCTTAACGATTTTTGATGAATGTAATGCTTGTGAGAAATATTTGAAAAAATAATTTTTTTGTCAGTCAAGCATGACTTCATCACCCGTTGGTTTTTCTTTTCGGTTCTTTTTCGACGGGGGGTCTTTGAACCGAAGAATAAAATTTTTCTTTGTCTGATATAATATTTTTATTCATAGTTAGAGACTGTTTCCGACGATGGATGGATGACGGCCATCTTGAGAAAAATTAGTCAGTAGGTTGGTTTTTGAACCCATAGCTAATTGATGGCTTGATGTTCTTGTTATGTGCTATGCATGATTGTAAGATACAAGTGTGGTTAGTGTTGAAGCATGTACGAAGTGTATAACTTTGTGTGAGACACTTAGGCTCTTGAATTTGACTCAATGTGATTGAAGCTTAATTTTGAATTCTTGTGATTAGCTGAGTTAAGAGTCTCCGGAATGTGTCTTGAATTGAGCATGTGCTGTGAGTGTAAGTTCTTCGAATATTTTGTGCTATTGTGGAATGTCTAGAACTTGCCTGGTGTGTATATAAAACAAAATGAAGGATGTGAATTGTAGGAGATGATTTAGGCATTTCTTTGAATGAACCTAAATGTTATCCCTCACTTTACCTACCCTGAATATTTAATCCTAGTTAGCCCCATTGAGCCTTGAGCCTATTCTTTGATAGCTACAACATAAGCTTAATCCTTTTTCTTTAATTAGCCTTGAATTTGATCCAAAACTCCTATGCGCTTAAGTGAAAAAATTCCAAAGAGTGAAGGAGTGAGAAGCGTGAAAAAGAAGGAAAAGTAGAAGTTGTGAAAGTTGAGAAAAGGACAAAGGTGCACTTGTGTAAAAATGGTTGATTATTAGTAGGGAGTAAGAAAATAAATGAATGAAAAAAAAATTTTGCTTAAGTACTCCTTACTACTAAGCTGAGTGTGCTTAAAGAAATGGGAACAAGAAGAGAAAATTCAGGATTGAATAGAATGAGGAGGAAGTAAGAAAAGAGAAGTCCTTAATGAATGTTGGATGTATTAAAAGCGTTTGAGGGAGATAGTCACTATTACTGGCCAGAATAGTACCTACCCGTTCCTTAGCTTACATTACAACCCATTAAATCCTACTTGATCTTACATTCAAACATCCTTAAATTAGTGGAGTAAAACACTAAGGGAAAGCTTATGGGTCATTACATGATGCATGTGAATTCTTTGTGAGAGTGAGCGTAATTCTATTCATTTACCCATACATGTTGTGATTTAAAAATTTGCGTGTGAAAATGGGTAACTCTCTTGTTGTGAGGGCGCATGTTTAATGAAGGATATAATTCATGTTGGATTTCTTGATCAGTTGATTTGCATGAGTTTGCTAAGATAGAGAGTCAATTCTTCAAGTTAGGAAGTCTTAACATAATTGTATTTCATTTCAATGATTAAATCGTGCATGCTCTATTTTTAGCTTGCTATCTTAAACAGTCATTGTAGTCGTAGCTTGAATTGTCTTGCTAAAATTAGCTAATTGTAAGTCTTCATGTGCATGAGATGTAAAAGGTTTGTTCGAGGACAAACAAGACTTTAAGTGTGGGGTTGTGATATTGGGCATAATTGCATGCCTAGGTGCTACTTTATAACTCAATTTAATCTTGCTTATCTAATTATTTATATACATTCTCATGTGATTTTATGTAAATGTGAATATATACTAACCAACATGAAGTCCTTGTTTTTGAAGGTTAATAATGCATTTGAGGAACTAATTCATGATTTGGTGAAGTGGAGGAATGGAATCAAGAGCAAAACGTGAAAGTCAACAAGAAAAAATGCAAAATTTGGCCTGTGGTGGAACAGCAACGTGTCACGGAGGCAGTGCTCCGTGATACACACCGTTTCACGGAGGTAGTGCTCCGCGATACACACCGTGTCACGGAGGCAGTGCTCCACGATACACTCCGTGACACGTTGCTTGTTATTCCAGGAAAAATTTCCACTTATATAAATAGCACACTTAGGTTTTATTTTAGACATTCTGACTTGGTGGAGAAAGAACGTGGGTTATAGGCAGTTGAGGGGACGAAAATCTCAGGTTTTTTCTCTATTTCCTTCTTCTTTATTTCAATTGCTTGTATGATTAACACTTAACACTCATTTAACGATGTTTAATCCATAAATGAGTGGCTAAATCCCCTTCTTGTTGAGGTTAAGAACAATAGTATTGAAATGTGATTATTGATAAATTGGTTTTTCATCTTTTCTTCCGTGGTTGTTCTATTGATTCTTGTTCTTACTGCATTAATGTGTGGCCAACGTTAATGTACATCTAAAAAGTCCAGTTTCACTCGAGAGAGCAAGAAATTGGAAAGTTGTGAATTGATAGGATATGATATTTTCTTAGTTTGGGAAAATTGAGAATTGATTTACCTTTAGGATAGAAATATACCTGAAAATCGTATTAGTCACTTAAGGAATCGGTTTTGTATGGCTAGAACATGAATTTTGTTTTATCACAGAAATGTAGGTGGAAGGTTCATGATTCTTAAGTTGGGTTAAATACGAGAGTTTTAATCCATAGGCAATAATTCCTGACTAGCAACCGGAGGCAAGATTAATCAAATTGTATCGATAATGTATTTCTCTACATGTTCATTTAACCTCAGCATGCTCATACTTATAGTTCAGACTCAAATTATATATTCGTTTTAGACTTAGTATAAAATTAGGAAACAAAATATCAACCTTTTCTTCACATTGTTGTCTGCAATTTAGAGTTAAAGTTTATTGACACTTGAGTAGATTGTTACTTTAGTCCAGTCTCTGTGGGATCGATACTTGGCTTACTTGAGCCACTTTACTACTTGTTCGACCACGTGCACTTGCATGTAGTTTTACCGAAATCACCGAACAAAGGGCAGTGTTAGTGCCCGAAGAAATGGCAGCTAGGCCGGTTCGCGAAGTGGCAATCCCACATGCTAACAACGTTACATCTAGCATTCGCAAACCTGAGCCAGTAGGGAGGTTCGAGCTTAAACAGAATATGGTGCAATTATTGCACACCAGCGGGCAATTCACAGGTCTCCCTCACGAGGATGCACAACAACATCTCCAAAACTTTTTGGAGATAAGTCACACTTACATCCCCGTTGGAGTGTCACCCGATTATGTCAGGCTTACATTGTTCCCATTTTCACTTTTGGGAGAAGCAAAGAGGTGGTTGAAAGCTGAACCACCTAATTCCATCACTACTTGGGATGATCTTGCACGGAAATTTTTGATACGGTTCTTTCCATCCTGTAAAACAACAAGACTTAGAAGTCAAATTCTAAGTTTTAAACAAAGATAGGGGGAGAATCTGTATCGAGCTTGGGAACGGTTCAAATCTATGTTGCGGGATTGTCCTCATCATCACCAATCCAATGATGTGCTGGTGCATACTTTCATAGAGGGTTTGGAGCCCCCAACAGAAATCTTGTTAGACTCAGCAGCTGGGGGTCAAGCATTAGAAAAAACTTATGAGGAGCTGTATACTTTGTTGAACCGTATTTCGCAGGGAAATCCAAAGTGGAATGCAGACTCTTCTTGAGGAGGAACAAGGAAAGCGGCAGGATTCTTGGAAGTGGATGGTTTTACAGCTATCGCTGCACAGATAGTTGCATTACAGAATCAACTCAATACCCACTTCAGCAATATGAGCATGAATCATTCTCCAGCCCCGTGAATGTAGTGCAGCAGATTTGGTGTGAAATGTGTGGCAGTAATGAACACTCAACTGAGTGTTGTGCTGTGAATCCTGATTCAGTAAACTTTGTTGGTAATGTACAGAGAAATAATCACCAACAGTATGGCAACAACTACAACACTAATTGGAGGAGTCACCCGAATTTCTCTTAGGGTAGTAACAGCCATCAGGGGCAGAGTTTGAGTCAGGGAGCACAAAGAAATCAAGGAGGGCAGCAGAACTATCAGTCGCAATACAGAAGCAACAATGCACCTCCTCCACCACCATCACCCAGTACCGAGAAAAATGTTCAAAACGATGATAGCTAACCAAGCTTAATTGCAGGCTGACTATGTGAAATTGGAAGCCTATGTAAAGAACAATCAGTTAGCTACAAAGGCATTGGAGTACCAGTTTGGGCAACTAGCTTGAGCTCAGAACACCAGGCCGAGAGGACTTCCAAGTGACACCGACCCCAACCCCAAGCAAGTGAATGCAGTACCACAAGGAGTGGTTTACAACTCAAGGAGGTGGAACAAGAAAGACCACCACAGCAGTCGGGAGCAGTGGAGAATGAGAGGGAACACAATGATGATAGGGGGAAAGAGAAGGAAGCTGAACCAGAAAGACCTGGTCCGTTCCCTCAAAGATTAAAGAAACACAAGGAGGAAGCGTGTTTCAAAAAGTTCATGGAGTTGCTTAAATAGGTACACATTAATTTACCTCTTGTTGATGTTTTGCAGGGAGTGCCGAAGTACGCAAAATATATCAAGGACATTGTGGCGAACAAAAGCAGGTTGATGGAGTACGCTACGGTGGCGCTTACGGAGGAGTCCACCTCCCGGATACAAAATAGGTTGCCCACAAAGCTCAAAGACCCTGGGAGCTTTAAAATACAACTTACAATCCGGCAGAGTATCCAAGCTCGTGGATTATATGATTTGGGAGCGAGCATTAACTTGATGCCGACATCGGTATTCAAGAAATTAGGGCTAGGCAATCCTAGACCAACAACAGTGATCTTGCAACTAGCGGATCGTTCCTTGGCCAGACCAGATGGCATTGTGGAAGACGTGCTGGTGCAAGTGGGCTCCCTTATCTTCCTAGTAGACTTCGTTGTGCTGGATTTTGAGCCGGATGTGGAAGTCCCATTTATTTTAGGACGTCCTTTCTTGGCATCCGGGAAAGCACTGATTGATGTAGCTGCAGGGCAGCTAACCATGCGGGCATATGACAAGGTGGAGGTATTTGATGTATTTAAGGACATGAAGCTGCCGGCCATACATGAGGAGCTTTCAGCAATCAGTGTGCTTGATCAAGTAGAAATTCGTCACATTGTTGAATATCAAGACCCATTGGAAAGAGTGTTGATGAACTCTGATCATTTCAGAGATAGAGATGCTTATGAGGTGGTGCAAATGCTGAATGAGCCACAAAGGCATCCCAGGAAGCAGGAATTTCAGTCTCTAATGAGGTCTCTGGAACCATTGCTGAAACCATCTATTGAGGAAGCACCAAAGCTGGAATTGAAAGAATTGCCTCCCCATTTAAAATATGTCTTTTGGGGGGAAGATGACACTTTTCCAGTCATCATCTCCACAGAATTGATGGAGGCACAGGAAAAGGAAGCATTGGGTGTCCTCAGAAAAAGGAAGAAAGCAATGGGCTGGCAAATGTCAGATATTCAGGGTATCAATCCAGCTTTTTGCACACATAGAATTTTCATGGAGACAGGAGCAAAGCCAACTATTCAGCCTCAGCGAAGGTTAGATCCAGCAATGAAGGATGTGGTTAGGAAAGAAATAATTAAGTGGCTTGATGCAGGTGTGGTCTATGTTATCTCGAACAACGAATGAGTCAGCCCCGTTCAGTGCGTTTCAAAGAAAGGAGGGATGGCCGTGGTCACCAATGAAAAAATTAGCTGATCCCTACACGAACCATCACAGGCTGGCGGATTTGCATGGACTATAGAAATCTTAATGGAGCCACAAGGAAAGATCACTATCCTATCCCATTCATTGATCAGATATTGGACAGGTTGGCTGGACAAGAATATTATATTTTCCTTGATGGGTACTCTGGCTATAACCAAATAGCCATAGCACCGGAGGATCAGAAGAAGACTACTTTCACCTGTCCTTATGGGACATATGCTTTTAGGCGGATGCCATTTGGGTTATGCAATGCACCCGCCACATTCCAGAGATGCATGATAGCTATCTTCCACGACGTGGTGGAGGATTTCGTTGAGGTATTTATGGATGATTTTTCTATTTTCGATAATTCATTTGCTACTTGTTTGCAGAATCTTGACAGGGTGCTAGCTCACTGCGAACAATCCAACCTTGTACTCAACTTGGAGAAATGCCATTTCTTATTCAAGGAGGGTATCGTCCTTGGCCACAAAGTGTCTTGCAAGGGGCTAGAGGTCGATCGTCCTAAGATCGAAGTTATTGAGAAGCTACCACCACCTGTGTCAGTGAAGGGTGTTCGCAGTTTTCTTGGGCAAGCAGGGTTCTACAGACGGTTCATCAAAAACTTCTCCAAATTTTCTAGACCATTATGCAGATTGCTAGAAAAAGAGGTGAGTTTGAGTTGGACGATGAGTGTGTCATAGCATTCGAGGAGTTGAAGCGAAAATTGATAGAAACACCTATCCTTATTTCGCCAGATTGGGGACAACCATTTGAACTGATGTGTGATGCAAGCGATGTGGCTGTCGAAGCCGTATTGGGGCAGCGGAGAAATAGAATCTTTCATTCTGTTCATTATGCAAGCAAAACACTGAGCACTGCCTAAAGTAATTATACAGTCACAGAGAAGGAGATGCTAGCGTTGGTGTTTGCATTTAATAAATTCAGGTCCTATTTGGTGGGTTTGAGAGTAGTGGTGTATACCGATCATGCAGCGATTCGGTATCTATTTAACAAGAAGGATGCAAAGCCCAGGCTGATCAGATGGATTCTGTTGTTGCAAGAGTTCGACCTAGAAATTAAGGACAGAAAGGGGAGCGAAAATCAGGTGGCAGATCACCTATCGCGATTGGAAAGCTGGTTGCATGTGAAGGAAGGTGATAACATCAAAGAGGAGTTCTCGGATGAGCAGCTCTTGGCAATAAGGGAAGCTGAGGTTCCCTGGTATGCAGACATAGTGAACTTGCTAGTGAGTGGAGTCTTAGCAGAGAAAAATTGAGGCATGATTGCCGTTATTTTATTTGGGATGAGCCATACTTGTTTAAACAGGGATCGGATCAGGTGATGAGAAGATGCATCCCGGAGAGCCAGATTGCAGAGGTTTTGAGGAGTTGTCACTCTTCATTGTATGGAGGGCACCACGGAGGCGAGCGGACAACGTACAAGGTCCTACAGTTAGGTTTCTTTTGGCCTACACTGTTTAGAGACTCTATGGCATACGTCAAAATGTGCGATAGATGTTAGCGGACAGGCACAATTGGTAGGAGGCAAGAGATGCCGCTGCAGAATGTACTGGAAGTGGAGACCTTTGATGTATGGGGCATAGATTTCATGGGCCCATTCCCACCGTCATTTGGTAATCATTACATCTTGGTGGACGTTGATTATGTATCAAAGTGGGTTGAAGCAATAGCTTGCCCCAGGAATGACAACAAGGTGGTAACAAATTTGTGAAAAAACACATTCTCACCAGGTTCGGGACACCCCGAGCCATTATCAGTGATGGAGGGGCTCATTTCATAAATTAAAGTTTCAACAAGCTGCTAGCTAAGCATGGGGTGCACCACAAGGTGGCAACAGCATATCATCCCCAAACTAGTGGGCAAGTGGAGGTGTCGAATAGAGAGGTGAAGCAGATTCTCCAGAAAACAGTGAATGCACAATGTAGTGATTGGTCAAGCAAACTCGATGATGTGTTGTGGGATTACAGAACTGCTTACAAGACACCGATTGGAACTTCTCCATACTGAGTGGTCTGTGGTAAAGAGTTTCATCTGCCAGTGGATCTAGAGCATCGAGCTTTCTGGGCCGTGAGAAAATTGAATATGGACTTAGAGCTAGCGGGCAAGAAGAGGTTGATGCAACTCAGCGAACTTGAAGAGTTTCATTGGCATGCTTATGAGAGTGTCAAGTACTACAAAGAAAAAACAAAGAGGTGGCATGACAAGCATGTGGTGCATCGTATTTTTGAGCCGGGGCAGAAAGTGTTGCTCTTCAATTCAAGATTGAAGCTGTTTCTAGGGAAGCTGCGGTCCAAATGGTCAGGGCCATTTGAGGTAGTGAGAATGACCCCACACGGGGCAGTAGAGTTGTGGCAAGAAGATCGAAGTGCCACGTTCTTAGTCAATGGGCAGCGATGTAAGCATTACTGGGGTGAGGACAGTAGTCGAGAGAAGACATTCGTCACCCTAGAGGATGACTAAGCTTCAATGACGTTGAGCCGCAATGGTAAACCAGGTGCTTCATGGGAGGCAACCCGTGAAATTGTCGTAATACTTGAGTAGATTTAGTAGAAAAGAAAAAAAATAGAAAAAAGAAAGAAAAAAAATAGAAAAATAAAAACAAAAATTATATTTTATGTGAAACCTATGAATTCTAACCAATTTCTTGTTGTGAGATGAATTTCAGGTTGAACGGAGGGCAAAAATGCAAAGGATCGCAAAGGAAAAATCGAGGTGAGAAAAATAATAAAAAGTGGCAAAACAGTGAGCCTACGCGATGGCTCCGTGTCACGGAGGAGGGCCTCCGCGTTACCCTCCGTGACACGTTGAGGTGTAATTCTGGAATTCTTAAAATTTCAAAATACCTCCGTGTTGGCTCCGTGTCATGGAGGGGGTGCTCCGCGTTACCCTCCATGACACGGTGAGGCTTTAATCGCGACGGGTCACACCGGGTCGCCGAGTGACCCGCGCGAAAATCCCCCTTTTTAACCTCGAATTCCCTCATTTTCCCTCATTTCTCACCACCTCCGTGAAAAACACCCAAAAACTCCCCCTTCCCCAACGTGACATGGACCTAGGCACAAGTTTTCTTCAACTTTTCTTCGATTTCATCGAATTAAAGGTATGTTCTCTAACTTCATCTCAATTCTTGTCTAATTTTTCAATTTTGAGCATGTGAAGTGAGTAAAACTTTCCCTAATTGCAAATTGAGCTTGAATTCATTAAGTTATTGTTGATTGATGTTCGTAGTATCATTTTGATTGTATGAACTCGATAAATACATGCTTGATCTAATTTTGGTGAAATATGTAGCTAGGGTTAGAATTTGATTGCGAAGAAACTAAATGTGAATTGGAAATATGGAAATTATGGGTTGGGCATGTTGGGTAAGGTGAATTGTGTTGGCTTGATGTGAATATGCTAAGTAAACGATGGATTTTCGGGAGAATGAAATTGTTGAATTGCATAGAACTTGGTGAATTGCATAGGTTGTGTCGAGAGAAGTTCTTTTTTTGCTAAGTGCTATGTGATGAAATGGTATCAATTGTGATATTTGATTAGCTGTAGAAAGTCTGAGTAGTACGTAGAATTTATTCCATCTAATTCTCTGAATGCGCGAGGCATGTTGTTGTTTTTTTGTTGTAAATAGGAAAGTGAGAATTGTCTTGCCGTAATGTCGTAATTGTGGCTAAAGACTAAGTGTGGGGTGACCTAGCTTAATCCAACCTTAGTCGAAGCTAATTTTAATTTGAATAACATTGGGACTGTCTGTTTGATTTGATAGGAACAATGGCAAGCAGGAAAGACAAAGGAAAGGGCGCATCTACATCGGGCGCCGGAAGGAAAAGGATTAGACTGGGAACAACAGTCCCAGCAGCACCAGTGGTTCCACGTGGCCAACACCGTCAATACGGAACCCGATGGAGGACAGACATAGGGAAGAAATGGTACACAAAGCATAAGGAGAACAAATACTTCCCCGAGGAGCATATTGCAAGGGAGCCGTTGGCACAGGAATTCCCTAGAATTGTACACCAGATTGACGCTGCCGGGCTGAACTTCATTTTTAAAGAGCCCTAGGAGTGCAATCTCCGCCTAATTCGGGAGTTCTGTGCCAACTGGAACCTGACACTCTAAAGTCACACCGTCAAGATAAGGGGGCAGGTAGTCACCTTTGAGCCCCATCACCTTAATGCCATTTTGGGGGCGAGGGACACAGACGCCCATGTACTCCGGCAGCTGAATATCACTCCACCATATGCGGATATCAGACGCACTTTGTGTGGAGCCCGTTCTACAACACGGTGGAGCAAGCATAAGGAGAGGGGCTACCATCAGACGCTGCCCTACTCTCAAATGAATAAGGAAGCCAGAATTTGGCTTAAGATCATGTGTTCCTATCTTATCCCGGGGGTGCACATGACTGATGTCACCCGGGATCGTGTGTTCTTGGTATACGCCCTGATGAAAGGGCTAGAGAGTAATGTTGGGGCGGTGATCATCTCCACCATGAAGAGAGCCCGTTTGCATAAAGGGTACAGGTACGGTTTTGGTTGCTTGTTCACCACGTTCCTGAGGGGCCTGGATATTGAGGAAGAGTCCCTGGACTACATCCCACAGATGGAGAGGCGTGCCTTGGACGTCACCAAAACTAAGGCACCCGACACCACTCACGGGCCAGTTCTCACATTAGCCGAGCGACATGATCGGGATGATTAGTATATGGCACGCGTGTTCGGGATGCAGATGCTACAGTTGCACATAGGCGGGAGGCCAGCAATAGAAGATGAGCTGTGGCAGCTCAAGTTGGACTACCCCTTCGGTGAAAATGCCAGGGCTTTATGCCGAGTGGGGCCAGCTTTTGTGGAGCCCATTGGTGATGATGTCCCCACAGACGAGGAGACACGCCGCGATGGCTCAGATGTTGAGTCAGATGAGGATAGCGGGGGTGATTCGGATATAGGGGACGAGGCAACCGCACCTGACGAAGAAGTGGAATACTTCGATTGATCAGGGAGTTTCACCACCTACTCTTGTGGTATGCTGAATTTTGTGAACACTGGGGACAGTGTTTGATTTAAGTGTGGGGTGGGATTAGTTAGGTGCTGGTTGTTTTGTTGATGTTTATGTTTATGTTTTGTTGTTGTGCCTGTGAAAAATTGTGACCCTGTGATTTTGGTGTTTATATTTTGTATTGTAATTTGGTGTTGTAAGTAATGTGAAGCTGTTGTGTGCCGTATGGAGTTGTTGTTAGCTGGTAGTGTAAATATTGTTGTTTTATCAAAATTATCGATATTTTTAAAAATTTTCGTGAAATCTTTTTTTTTATGATTGGGTTTCTCGGCGTTTGTTTTCGTTGCTTTTAGTGAGAATAGTCCCATTGAACTGAAGTCGTAAATAGTGACTGTTCCCTATGATGGATGGATGACGACCGTCTTAAGGGAAATGTAGTCGATAGGAGTAGATTCTTTGTTCTTTTTAATTTTTTTTCTTTTGTTTGTTTATATCCCAAACATGTCGTTACTTTATGGTTCGGAATTCTGGTTGCATGTTGTACATGATATTTAGAATGCAAAGGTGATTCCTATTAAAGCATGCAACTTTGTAAACATGTTGAGATACCTAGACCATAGAGTTCGATTCGATGTGATAGAGGCTTAATGTTTGAATTCTTGTAATTAGCTGATTGAAGAGTTAGTGAATATGTCTTGAGTTGAGCATGTGCAATGAGTGTGTGGTGAGGTTTCGATTCTTCCATGCTATTTTGAAATGTCTAGAACTTGCCTGGTGTGTGTACGAAATGAAATGAAGGGTGTGTATTGTAGAAAAGGATGTAGGCATTTCTTTGATTTAACCGAAAGTAAACGAAGAGTTTGAGAGTAAGCATTACACAATCTCCAAGATGATTTTTTTGAAAAAAAGAGAATAGATCATCCATTTTTCTACCGCATATCCTAATTTGACACCAAGCAACGAAGCTCTGAATTTGATCCAAAACTCTTAAGCGCTCAAGAAAAGAAATTTTCCCACAGTGTCAAGGAGTAGTAATTGTGAAAAGAAAGGAAAAGCGAAAGTGGTGAAAGTAAAGAAAAGGTCAAAGGTTCACTTGCCGAATTTAATAAAATGAAGATGTATAACTAATCTTTGTTATTAAGTCGAGTGTGCTTAAAGAAATGGGAACAAAAATAAAGAAAGGCTTCAAGAAAGTGGAGGATGAAGGAAGAAACAATGCCCATAATGTGGTGGGATGTATGGAAAAGCACTTAAGGGTGCTAGTTGCTACTATTGGTTAGCCCAGGATGTACTAGTTCCTTAAGTCCTACGTGATCTTACATCACTCTTCCTATTATTAGTGGAGTAATACACAAGAGGCAAGCTTATGGGTCATGACATGATTCATGTGAATTCTTTGGGAGAGAGAGCAAAATCATGTTCATATGCCCCTGAATATAATGTTTTTGAGATCATATGATTGAAAAGGGGGAAATTCTCTTGTGTTGTGAGGGCACATGCTTGACGAGAGATTTAATTTTGTGTCGGATGTCTTGATCAGCTGATTTGCATGAGTTTTCCGAGATCGAGAGTTGACTCTTGAGTCTAGGAGGTCTTAATGTGTTGAATGTCATTGTATTGATGAGACTATGCATGTTTTCTTGATGATTTGCTATGTAAATAATTGGTATAACCGTAGCTTGAATTGTAGAGCAAAAGTAGCTACGATTGGGTGTCAATTGCATGAGATGTGGGATTATTGTTCTAGGACGAACAAAGTTTTAAGTGTGGGATAAGTGATCTTGGGCAGAATTATATGCCCAAGTGATACTCAAATGCTTCATTTCGTCTTGTTTATCCATTGATAGTTGTACATTCTCATGTGATTTGTAGTTAAAATGTGAATTTATGCTAACCAACTTGATTAGTGTTTTTTTGCAGGAAAAAAGTAATTTTAGGAAGCTAAGATGCATGTTGGGAGAAATCGGGAATGGACTCGGAAGCAAGTAGTGGAAAAAGCCAAGGTCATGCAGCAAATTAAGGGGCTTCGCGATGGAGCCGTGTCACGCTGCCATCGCGGATGCATTCTGCCTCGGATGATTAAAATAGGTCAAGTTCCAGTGAAGGTCCGCATTGGGGCCGTGGCATGTTGGCCAAGCTCCGCGTTGCACGCCGTGGCACGTCAGGCATAATTACCTGGAGGACTGAATTCTAGTGAGGGTCCGCGTTTGTGGGAGTGTCACGGAGCCAGTGCTCCGCGATGCACTCCGTGACACGTTGCTTGTTATTCCGGGAAAAATTCCCACTAGTATAAATAGCACACTTAGGTTTATTTTTTTGAGGATTCTGACTTGGTTGAGCAAGAACGTGGGTCACAGGCAGTTGAGGGGACGAAATTCTTAGGGTTCTTCTCTATCTCTTTCTTCTTTATTCCAATTGTTTGTATGATTTACACTCATTTAACGATGTTTAATCCACAAATGAGTGGCTAAATTCACTTCTTGATGAGGTTAAGAACATTTGTAGTGGAATGTAATTACTGATCATCTTGGTTTATCATCTTTCCTTCCATGGTTGTTCTATTAATTCTTGTTCTTACTACATTAATGTTTGGCCAATATTAATGTATATCTAAAAAATCCGGTTTGCGCTTGAAAGAGAAAGAAATTGTAAAGTTATGAATTAATAGGATATGATCTCTTCTTGGTTTGGGAAAATTGAGAATTGATTTACCTTCAGAATAGAAATATATCTGAAAGTCGTATTAGTCAATTAAGGAATCGGTTTCGTATGGCTAGAACATGAATTTCTTCTTATCACAGAAATGTAGGTGGAAGGTTCATGATTCTTAAGTTGGGTTAAATACGAGAGTTTTAATCCATAGGCAATAATTCTTGACTAGCAACCGAAGGAAAGATTAACCAATTTGTATCAATATATTGCTTCCCTGCATGTTTGTTTTAGCCTCAGCATGCTCATTACTATAGTTCAGACTCAAATTGTACATTTGCTTTAGATTAGTATAAATTAGGAAACAGACTCCCAAAATCTTCTTGAAGCTGTTGTCTGCATTATTAGAGTTACAGTTTATTAACACTTAATTAGATTATTACCTTGGTCCAGTCCCTGTGGGATCGATACTTGGCTACTCTAGCCATTTTATTACTTGTTCGACCATGTGCACTTGCGTGTAGGCATTCCAAACCACCGAACAGAGAGTTAGTCAGTATTTTTATATCTATCATACTTGACCCAAAGCCTACATTACAAGCTGATAAAAGTCCTATAGTGATCCTAGCCTGACTATCTGAAAAACCAAAATAGAGAAAATAAGGACAAGCCTATGGTATCTGCTGTGCAATATTTGGAACTTCTTTGTGAGAGTGAGAGTCTTGCTTGTTAGTCCCAAGTTATACATATACATACACACACACACACACACACACACACACATATATATATGTGTGTGTGTGTGTGTGTGTGTTGGGGACTTTATTTACTGTGAGGGTACGTGGTTTGCATTGCATTCTGCTGATTGTTTGTGTAAATAACATCAATGGTAGCTCAATTCACTGCTAATATTTAGATGCCATATCTAGATACCTATGTGTCATGAGTTGTAGTTGCATATATGCATAGATTACTTGGTTTTGAATGAAAAAGGGGTTAATATCTGATAATGGTCATGTGTGCAAATTTTTGGTTATGTTAGTTGTAGGTCTGCTAGTTTACTTTCTAGTTAAACATCATGTTATAGTTTTGTTTTGTTTGCTTGAGGACATGCAAAAGCTTTAAGTTGAGGTTGTTGATGTATTGTGGGCTCACTGCACTTTCAACACTTAAAACTAATGAAATATGTATGGTCTTAGGTGTGTTTATACAGATATTATGCACTATTGCTTTATTTTCAGAAAAATCATGTGTCGGAGTTGAATCCTATAAAAGAAGTGAAAGGAGTGCAAAAAATGGTAAAGTTTGCAGGCCTCAGTACGAGCCATACCTTGATTGTATGAGTTGTACTGTGCATTCGTGATAAAATCCAAAGGAACTACACAAGGTGATGGCCAAGTACAACTCTTGATACAAACTGTACTAGAGCAATCGTGGAAATTTTCAAAAGTATGCACTTGTCTAGTCTCCTGATACGAGTAGTAGCTACGAGTCATGATGTCTCCATACGACTCGTACCAAGGAATCGTGGTAAACTTCAGAGAAAATGTTGATTGGCAGATCTCAGGGTACGACAGGATACCACGAGTCATGAGATCAAGATACAAGTCGTACCAAAGCACTCGTGGAAATATTCAGAGACTGCCAGACTTCACAGTCAGACCACGATAGGAATGTATGACTTGTAACAACATTGTACAATTCGTTCTACCTCCCAGGACTTAACCAATTTCAAAGCTGCTAACAACATTGTACGACTCGTAGGATCTAGCGGTGATAGTTATAGCAGTTTCTCAGTTAATTTAGGAAAGGTTTTTGATTATTTGTATGACTACTTTTCTAGATTATTTTTGTTAGAAGACTGATTTTCTGATAGAGAACCAATACTTGGGAGATTTTTCTTGAGTTTTTCAATATTCTTGGAGATATTATTCATTGTTCTTGGATTATTTGAAGTTGAATTGTGCAATAATCAATTGGGCTTTTATTTCAATCATCATTGTGAGTCTCTAATTATGATTTGTTTCATGAATGCTAATTTGTTTCTTACAAACATGAGAGGCTAAAACCTCCACAACTAGGGTTGTGGGAACCATGATGGAATAACTAACTGGGTTTGCACATAGTGATTCGAAACCAATACTTATTTTTGTATTGTCTTCTCTTCATCTAAACCATTTCCTAACGGGGCACAATGTTAGGACTTGCCCAAATTCTTTACTTGCTTGAAACTAGAGAGGTAGAGATTAGGAAAACAGAAGAACAATAAAGCCTTAAACTTTATGATTCATTGAATAACTTGAGTTGCGGTCACAAGACATTTAATTTGGAATAAATTGATAATGGTTAAAGTGAAAATACTCAGGAGACCTAATTTGGTGATTGAGTATAGTTATTCAATAGGGGTGAATCAGTTATTTGGATGAATCTATTTTTTCAGTTCTACAGGCTAAGTATTGAGATAGATCACTAGTGCATTCACCCAAAGTTGTTATGAATCCATGGGGATCATTTCCCTAGTTAATTGCATAAACTTGACAACAACACCAATTTACAACACTATTGTGTGTTTAATTCTTTGAAACCCCCTATTAGGAAATAATTGTACTAAAAGCATAAATACTAGTGTTATTCTACATCCCGATCATATTGCTTGTGGGATCAACCCCAACCTAGTTGGGTTCTTTATTGACAACATCAGCGTCATACTTTTACAAAGGTGTGATTTGAGCATTATCATCAAGATCACCTTGCCTTGTGAACCCGTGGTCTAAAATCACTCCCAGTCTCCCTATACTACTTTGCTAATCTAAACCTTATATTATGCTCATGATCAACCCGCAACCAGCATTTTCTCCAAGCATAAGCCTGTATACGAGAAATATCACTACTACTGAGCATTCACAAACTAAGTAAGCATCTAGACGCATCACACACTAATGAACTCTAGCCTGCATCATATCTATAGTTAGTGGTGTATACCTTGCTATATAATCTAAACAAAGACTATACTCGCAAACGCTCATACAATATTATCAGAGAGATATGAACCTATCAACTTGAGCTTGTCAAACTTTCTGAGGTAGATAATGATCTCTAAAAGCATTTACAAACTCATCCCATATTGGTGTTGGTGCATCTGAAGCCCTAAAGTTTTCTCAGACCTTATACCACAAGTAGCCACATATCTCACTTGGGGAGGCATGATATAACACCCCAAAACTTTCCTAAACCAAACTCAGACCTTGCATGAAATATCAGGGGAAACCAGAAAATTTTGTCTCAGAACGACCAAGAAACGAGTCATTGTCAATAGTAATGACCCATTGTCTGGGTCGTGGTCAGCCCTGTCAGTTATCCTTCAAGGACAAACGAGACATGGAACAACCCATTGTGAGGAAAATCTAGTTGTCCTGTCACTCGTTGCCTTCCCGCTCAGAGATCAGTTAAACCCCTTTCTAGGAACCCACGAGTCAAATGACAAGTCATCGTTTGATGTAACGACTCATGGGGTGACTCATTAGTTGGAGCTCCAAGGGGTTGTTGATAATCCCTTCCAGTAACAATGACTGGCAACAATAACCCATTTTATCATACGACGAGTCGTTGTGTCAACCCATGGTGTCAAGCCCCAAAATCCTTCAGGATTTCCAATAAAAAGTACGAGAGGTAACAATGACTCGTTGTCTCAACCAATGAGTCATTGTGTAATTCGTTAGAGAGGGGGGATCTAGTGTTACATTCGAATCCCTGCTAGTGGCCACGAGAGGTACCAACGAACCGTTGGTTCATCCAATGAGTTGTCGTCCCCCTCGTTGCCAATTTCTAGTGAACCAAATTCCAGGCCCAAGACTAATGACTAGTCCCAATGAGTCATGATGTCAGCCAACGACTCGTTGTGTGACCTATTGGTCCATGTCAAGTAGTTTTCCAGATTTTCTTTCAAGGGTATTTTAGTAACTTTCCATTTTTTAATCCTTAAACTATGTTGTTTTGGGCATATTTAGGAGATAATTAAAGGATTAATCGATGTTTTGTTCTCGTTCCTCTCTCGACACTCAGACTCAATACAAAGAAGTTACAGACAGACTTCTCAGGGAAAAGCTAGGGCATTCAATCTTCTTCTCAAATTCTCAAAGGATCTCTCAGGGATTCTACACCAGGTATGTGAGAATTCAATAAGGGAATTATTCTTCCCTTGTGTCCCCAAAATCCTTCCATAATATCCTATCAGTTCTACCACTATTTGATACTTGTTTCTTGTAAAATGATTTTAGTCCAAACTCTATAAATGCAGTAATTAAGGTCTTGCATGATTGATTAGACATTAATGTTGTTTGGCTCTATCAATGTTGGAATTCCCATGTTATTACTATCAGATGAATTCTCAGTCTGTTGCATGCTAGTTCAGTCTCAGTCAAAATGTTAGTATTTTTAATATCTTCCAGTAATGTCAGTTGATCAATTTGACTATAGTCAGTTCTTGAGGTGTTAGTAATGCCTCCCAGTTATCAATTATCAGTTGGTTATTTATACAGTTACAACGCTTCCAGATAAGTAGCTCTGACTAGTCTGAGAACTACCAGTATTAGTTTCAGCTTGTTCTATAGATGGTTATGATGTTTCCAGATAAATAGCTCTGGCCAGTCTTGGAACACCAGTTACAGTTATCCAGTCTAATAAGACTCTTAGGGTACTTCCAGATAAGTATCCCTAACTTAGTCTTGGGCCCCAGCTTTGAGCTATCAGCTTAGTAGTCAGACTAGGACTATCCAATGGGAGTAGGACTTAGAACCGAGAGGACCGGAGTTTCAGCACACCCAGGATATAATTTTTACATAAATTTTAAAAGCTTAAGTAAAAAACCTTATTTTTGAAACTCATGAGATGTCTGGATCCTAGAAGCTCCCAAGTTTTAAAGAGATGTTTTCAGCCAATCTCACAAGTATATGTTTAAGTGAATGTTTTGAGCAAGAGGCTCATATGCAAAGTTTAAAGAGATTTTGAGCGAAAGGCTCCAATGATGATTTTAAACATTTATTATATGTATAGGTAAAGTGCTTTACAATGATGTTTTGATGTTGACTCAAAAAAAAGCATAAGAACATGAGCAATAATGTTTTTGGAGGATTATTTAGCACCAAGTTGGATGAAAGGGTTTAGACAACTCATAAGCCCCAAAACTACATAGCTAACGTAGGATATGATCATGTCGTTGATTCAGGCAACTCCTCAAACATAGTCCCTCATAAGGACTTTGATTGTTATGGATCAAAAATTATGATCGTCCTCTTCCCTGGCAAGGATTTGGATGGCTCTGCCAACTTGAGCAAGATTGTTTGGCACCATATGCTCATTCATGATGGTGTCGGTTATGATAAACTCCCAACTAACCTACTATTGATATACATTACTTCCATATGTATTTACAGAGACAATTTTGATGCATAATTCTTATTGCATAAATAGTTTCACACGTTGATCATAATATCATATTGTAACTTATGCATCATTCAAATTCAGTTTACTAATGATTCAGTTATGTTCAGTCATGCCGAGTTATTGCTTTCAGTTATGCCCTTATTTACTTAGAATGCATGAATGATTGTTGGATTTGAATCTCCAAATATTGTTTTCCAAATGACATAAGACAATACAAATTGATACATAACTAATTGAGATATTATTACTAACCTTGTTTCATTTATCTATTTTACATACCATACATTCCAAGTACTGATGCCATTTTGCTGCATCTTATCATGATGCAGACTCAGGTAAACAGTAACAACAAGGGTTGCTTCACTAGGACTTCATCTACATTTATATTTTGGTGAGGCCTCCTACATTTGGTATGTCATAGTTTTGATTGGATTTTATTTATAGATCTTTAAGGTAGTCGTGGGAACTATTTCCCAACACCCTTTCTACATTTATAAAGGCTTTATAGATAGAGTTGGATATTGAGTAAATAATGCTACTTTCTAACATTTAATTTTAGATATAAAATAAATTTTCTTTTAAACTATTAGGCTTGCTAAGATCTAGCTTCCGCGTTGTTCATTGTTTATCGATTATTGCCTACTAAGATCTAAACTGATAGCAAGCCAGGCCAAGGGTTCGCTTGGATCAAGAAAGTGATCTGAGAACCGGCCACGCCCAGGGTGTAGGTTCAGGAAATGACAAACTTGGTATCAGAGCTTCAAGTTTTCAAGAGTCTTAGGGTGTTTATGAAGCCGTGTCTAGTAGTGTCATTCTTATAGGTGAGAAGCGCGCCACACCTATAATAGGGAGACTATGAAGCATTAGCAAATACTTCCCTTCTTTCTTACTCTAGATAATGCAATATAATGTTACTCTATAAAGACGTCCTCTTGACTCGTGTATCCGTGTATTTAATATCATGCCTCCTAAATGTACAACCAGTAAGATGAATGCCATCAACATGCCTCTATCAATAAGGATGCAAACTTGAAATGGGCCACACACTCTTGTCTAGGGATCTAGCATTGGAGCCTAGGATGGAACGTCTACAAGTGGTAGGAACCCAGAAAACCAATTCCTCAACCTCCTATTATGGACACTTTAGAGGCAGAGTTCAGAGGAGCTATCTAGTTGCTTACCCAACCGGTAGCTGTTCAGTCAGGCCGTCAGAACTCAACATGAGCCAGTTTAGTTCACATTGCTCAGGAGCATCAAGGATTAGAGAGTTCCTGAGGATGAACCCACCAGTATTCATAGGGTCTAAGGTTGATGAGGCCCCTAGAACTTCATTGATGAGGTATGGAAAATCTTGAAGGTAATGCATGCCACTATGACAAAGCGAGTTAAATTTGCTTCATATCAGCTCAAAGATGTCGCTAATGCTTGGTATGACAAATGGGAGCAAGGTAAAGGAGAGAATGCATCTCCAGCTACTTAGGGTACTTTTGAGGAAGCTTTCCTGAATCACTTATTTCCCTAAGAGCTTAGAGAGGAAAAAACAAAGGAATTTGTGAATCTTAGGAAATGTACTATGAGTGTGAAGGAGTACAACCTTAAGTTCATCCAGTTGCCTACATATGCTTTTGAGATGGTTGCAGACATGAGGGACAAAATGAGAAAGTTCGTGTTTGGTTTTGATAAAAATGTGAAGAAGGAAAGCAAAGTCTCTCTACTGATTAGTGACACGGATATTTCTAAACTAATGGTATACACACAACAGCTAGAGAAAGACAAGCAGAAAGATAGGAAAGAAGACTAGAGAAAGAGAGCTAAGACAGCAGGTAATGAGGCTGCACAGTAGAGAAACAAAAATGGAAACAAGTCCTTCTCCAGAAAGAGGTCCTTTGGACTGACCCAGTCAACTAATGCTCTAGCATAGAGTCACAAGAATGGGTGGAAATCACAGAGATAGGATAATGAAATTTAGGAAGCCCAGCGACACCCACCTTGTGGCAAGTATGGTAATGCCTATTTAGGTAAGTGCCGGTTGGGAAAGGACAGATGTTATGGGTGCGACCAACAGGGACACTATTTGAGAGATTGTCATCCGTACAGGACATTGGGGGCAATAGAGTCCAACCTACCACCAATAGGTAGAGCTGCCTAGAGGGGCATTACTTCAGGGACATGTAGAGGTCAAAACCGTCTGTATGCTATGTTTAGTCGTCAAGGCTTTGAGACCTCCCCAGACGTTGTTACTGGCACGTTAAAAATCTTCTCCATTGATGTTTATGCCTTAATTGATCCACGTGGTACCTTATATTTTGTAACTCCATATGTGGCCATTAAATTTAGAAAGTATCTGAAACAACTCTTAGAGCCTTTTAGTGTTTCTATTCCGATCGATGAGTCAATTTTAGCTAAGCGAATATATAGAGATTGTATAGTTTCAATCCATCATAGAGACACCACAGCAAACTTGATTGAGCTAGATATAGTGGACTTTGATGTTATTCTAGGTATGGACTGGTTATATTCCTGTTATGCCACAATTGATTGTAGGACCTTAGTAGTAGAATTCTGATTTCCAAATGAGCCAGTTCTAATTTGGGAAGATAGCAACGTCATGCCTAAGGGTTATTTCATTTCATACCTTAAGGCCAGAAAGTTAATCACAAGAGTTGTATCTATCATCTAGTGATGGTGAAAGACTCTAATATTGAGACACTATCCCTTTAGTCAGTTCCTATTACTAATGAGTTTCATGAGGTTTTCCCTGATGATCTTCCAGGAGTCCCTCTAGATAGGAAAATAGATTTCAAAATCAATGTTATTCCTAATACTCAGCCTATTTATCTTCCACCACACAGAATGGCTCCAGCCGAAGTGACAGAATTAAAGGAGCAATTAAAAGATCTACTCGATAAGGGTTTCATCCACCCCAGTGTTTTACCTTGGGGTGCTCTAGTCCTCTTCGTGTGTACGAAAGATGGTATCCTTAGAATGTGTATCTATTAGAAATAGGTAAATAAGGTCAGCATTAAGAATAAGTACCCCCTTTCTAGAATTGATGATTTGTTTAACTAGCTTCAAGGTGCTACTTATTTATTAAAGATAGACATTAGATCAGGCTATCATCAGTTGAAGGTAAGGGAAAGTGATATTTCGAAGACAACTTTTACAACCTGCTATGATCATTATGAGTTTGTTGTTATGTTCTTTGGTTTGAATAACACTCCTGCAATATTTATGGACCTCATGAATAGAGTGTTTAAGACATATATGGACATATTTGTTATTGTTTTCATTGATGGTATCATGGTTTATTCCAAGAGTGAGGATGAGTATGCTATTCATCTCATAATATTCTTGCAGACACTTATCGACAAGGAGTTATATGTCAAGCTCTCTAAGAGTGAATATTGGCTAAGTCAGTGGATTTTCTATGCCATATAGTCTCCAGCAAGGGTATTAAGGTTGACTCTCAGAAGATTGAGGCAGTAAAAAGTTGACCTAGACCCACAACCGCAACTGAAATTAGGAGTTTCTTAGGTTTAGCTAGTTACTACAGAAGGTTTGTAGAAGGATTTTCAACTATTGTTGCTCCATTGACTAAGTTAACCCAGAAAAAGGTAAAATTTTAATGATCTAAAGTTTTTAGAGAAAAACTTTCAAGAATTAAAGGTTTGTTTGACTACTACTCCAATATTGACCCTAGCATAGGGCACAAATGGTTTTGTGGTGTATTGTGATGCATTCCAAGTAGGCAATGGTTTTATAATGATGCAGAATGGTAATATTATAGCTTATGCTACAAGAGAGCTTAAGATCCATGAAAAGAATTATCTGACTCATGATCTAGAGTTGGAAGCAGTTGTATTTGCATTGAAGATTTGGCGCCATTATCTCTATGGTGCACATGTTGATGTGTTCACAAACCAAAGGAGTTTACAATATGTGTTCAGCTAGAAGGAGTTGAATTTGAGGCAGAGGAGATGGCTAGAGTTACTTAAAGGATTATGACATGAGTATTCTCTACCATCCAGGTAAGATAATCTAGTTGCTAATGCTCTTAGCAAGATGTCTATGGGAAGTATAACCCCTGTAGAGGAAGAGAAGAGAGAACTAGCCAAGGATGTGCATAGGCTCTCATGCTTGGGAGTTCATATTTCATACTCCGAGAAAGGTAATGTGCTTGTTCAAAGTGGGGTCGAGTCATCTTTAGTAGTGGAAGTGAAGGAAAAGTAGGACAGAGATTTGCTCTTGCTTCAGTTGAAGGAAGATGTCCACAAGTAGAAGATATTGGTTTTCGCACAAGTAGGAGATAGTGTCCTGAGGTACCAAGGTAGATTATGTGTTCCAAATGTAGATGGCCTCAAAGGTAGAATCATGGCATAAGCACACAACTCCAGATATTCTATTTACCTAGGTTCCACTAAGATGTACCATGACTTATGAGAGGTCTATTGGTGGAATGGTATGAAGAGGGATATAGCAGATTTTGTTACTAAGTGTCCGAATTGTCAAAAAGTCAAGGTTGAGTGTCAATATCTATGTGGTATGGATTAGAATATACAAATCCTTGAGTGAAAGTGGGAGATGATCAATATGGACTTTGTCATCAATCTACCGAAGTCACGTAGGCAACATGACTCTATTTGGGTAATTATAGATCAAAAGACTAAGCCAGCTCACTTTCTAGTTGTTAAGACTTCAAACTCAGCTGAGGATCTTGCTAAGTTATACCTTAGGAAATTGGTGAGACTCCATGGAGTGTCATTATCCATTATTTCATATATGGGTACTTAATTTACTGCTCAATTTTGGAAGTCATTTATGAAGGGATTGGGCTCAGGGTTCAGGGTTTAGGATTGCGAATCGCAATTGATAGGACCAAACCTAGTGCAATAACCTATGGAAAAGGTGAAAATCATCCAAGAAAGGCTAAAAACTGCATAGAGCCACCAAAAGTCTTATATAGATGTTAGGTAGAGAGACTTAGAGTTTGAGTTAGATGATTGGGTTTACCTAAAGGTTTCACCCATGAAGGGTGTTATGAGGTTTAGAAAGAAAGGGAAGCTTAGTCCCCACTGTATTGGTCCATACTGGATTTCTAAGAGGGTTGGCAAGATAGCTTACGAGTTGGAGCTGCAAGCTGAATTAGCGCCAGTCCATCCAGTTTTTCACATCTCTATACTTAAGAAGTATCTGGGGGACCCCACACTCATTTTGCCTATAGAGAGTGTTGGAGTTAGTGATAACATGTCCTATAAGGATATTCTAGTTGAGATTCTAGATTGTCATTCATGAGCTAAGGAACAAAGAGGCTGCTTCAACAAAAGGTGCTATGGAGGAATCAGTTTGTTGAGGAAGCTACTTGGGAAGCTAAATTAGATATGTTGGCCAAGTACCCCCACCTATTTCCTCCTAGTCCAGAATCATCATTAGGTAATAGTTTCCTCTTGTGGCATTCTTATTGGTTTTATGTTCCATTCCATAATCATTGAGTTCATTAGTATGATTGTGTGTTGCATAAGTTGAGTTTGAGTGTTTTAGTTTGATCAGTTGTAGCCTAGGCCTAAGTGCAGTTTTTATTCGAGAATAAATGATACCAAGGGGGAGATAATGTAACACCCTAGATGTCAAAATGGCTTTTTGTTAGTAAGGAATAAAGTTTCCGAGTCTGATGGCCGTTTCACGTTTGACATCAAAGTTGACGGCCCATCAAGTAGGTGACGGCCCATCACTTTAAATGTTAATTTGCCCAAGATTTTCGGACTTCTTTTGGTCAAGGCTGATGCCAGAAATGATTGATCATCAAGCGGGTGAAGGCCCGTCACTTTGGACATCACTGGTGCCCTAGATTTTTCACTTTTTGGTTAAGAGTGATGCCAGAAGTGATTGACCGTCAAGTGAGTGACGGCCTGTCACTTTGAATTGACAAATTTCCTGTACATTTTGGAAATTTAATAACTTTTTTATGATTTTAACACATAAACTAGAATATTTTCAGATTTCTAAAGGGGTTATTTAAGGATTCCTAAAGCTTAAACACTCATTTCTCCCTGTTCCAAAGTAAAATCAAGGATCAAAGCTCTCAAGGGAAAAGATAGGGAATTCATCTTTTTCAACCAGGGTTTTTCAAGATGAGTAAGTTCTAATTTCTAGGTATATAAGGCTAACCTAAGTTAAACATTCTAATCTTCCTCATGTCCTAAATTCATTGTTGAGTATAAAGCTAGGGTTTACTGTTCAATTAATGTAATACCCCAAAAAATTCAAAGATCAGACCCCAAATATAAAGAAAGAATTCACAAGAAAAGTGAAAATTTCACCACAGAAAGAGTCGTGGTACGACTCGTTAGGTGACTTCACGAGTCTTGATGAGACTTGTGGCAAGTAGTCAGTGAAGCCCTGTTCAGAGCTCTGAGGTAATGACCCACTTTCAACTCGTAGGATGAGGGGACGAGTCGTGGGGTCCTTGGCATGAGCAGCAGCCTGAAATTTCAAGACTCCAGGGAACGAGAGACTTAACGACTTCTTAAGTGCAGTAACGAGTCGTCCTCAGAGTCGTCAAGGGGAAAGGCAGGATAAAGTTTTCAGTGACAATGAATGGTGACCACAAACGGTTACGTGAGGCAATGACCTGCTGCGATGATTGTCAGAAGAATGTCAGTCTCAAGGTAGTGGTGGCGATGAGGGTATACGACGAGTCGTCGTAACAAGTCACGACTCATCGTGTCAGTCGTGGGATGAGAGAATAGGATTGTTGGTAACAAAAGGAGTCATGAGTCGTTAAGCCAGACAAGTTCCATTATACTTCACAAATTGGCACCATGATTCGAGGGATTTTTGAGAAAAGTTCCATTGTACTTCACAAATTGGCACCACGATTCATTCCTAACCCCACGACTCGTGGAGTGCCTCGTGAGGACTGGCAGAGTCCTTTTTCCTGCAAATTTCCTAGGGTGTTTTTGTAATTTCCTATGCTCCTAAGTTCTAAACTACGTCATTTTGGATATCTAGTGGAATGGTTTTATGGGGAATATCTAGCCTAGTCCCTTATTCGATCCTAAAACACACACAAATCTTCTTCTCAGTTTCTGTTCTTCTCTCAAGGCTCAAGAACTAGGGTTCCTCTCTAGGGTGCAGCAGCTTCAAGACCTTTATTGAAATCCTTCAACTAGGTATGTGGGACTTCAACATGGATCCCCTTTCTTCCTTGTGTCTGAAGTTTTATGTAAAACCCTAGTTACTAAATTTTAGAAAAGATTTATGTCTTAAGATCTCAATCTAAGCATGATCCCTCATATATTTTTCCTAAATTTAAAGACCCTCATGATAAGAAGCAATGTATGCTTTTAAATTACTCCTAAATTTTTTATCTAGGTATATGAAATGATGGTAGCATGTTTTCTAGAATTTTTCTATGTATTAGCACTATTGTCAAGATATTGCTCCTATGAAGTATGTACATGACTTTTACCATGATTTCATTATATGTGTTGAAAGTATGAGTGGAATCTATAAGCTTGCATGAATAGGGAACCCATAATGTATATTACGCTCGGGATTTTGATTCTATGAATTGAGTAAGAAAAGGTGTGTCTATGATTTACCTAAACTCTTAGGCCTCTAGTTAGCTGAAGGTTCCTTAATTGTCTTGGTCCTTCTTATAAAATAGGGTAGAACTTGCATGATTTGCGCTCAAAACAGAAATGTTGTGTTGATATGTTAGATTTTGATTGAGTTACGACTGATTGACATAGATCCTTGAGTAAAATTTAATATCTTGGTATATTTAGCCTCAATAATCTCAATCCATACTCAAAGCATCTAGAGTCCTACAGAATGGTCAGTCATCAGTGTTGGGATTTCCCCTGTTGTTAATATCAGTTGATTATCTTAGTCAGTTCATGCTAGTCCAATTTCTATCAAGATACGAGCTTGCTCAATAATTTCAGAAATATCAGCTGATCAGTTTGACTACAGTCTTTTCTTGGGTGTCAGTGGTGCCTCCTAGTTATCAATATTTAGGCTCAAACATTAGTTACTAGATATTAGTGATTCTTTAGATGGTTACAACACTTCCAAATAAGCAGCTCTGAGAAATCTTAGAACCACTAGCTTTAGCCTAAGTTTGTTCTTTAGATGGTTACGACGCTTCCTGATAAGCAGCTCTGACCAGTCTTAGAACACCAGTTTCCAGATCCGGTCCGATAAGTCTCTCGGGTACTTCCAGATAAGTATCCCTGACTTAGTCTTGGGCCCCAGTTTTGAGCTATCAGCTTGGCAGTAGTAGTCATGTTAGGGTTATCCAGTGGGAGTAGGACTTAGCACCAAGAGGGTCGAGGTTCCAGCGCACCTAGGTTCACAGAACTACGTTGCCACCGTAGGTTATTTTATTGGTCTTATGGCCCCAAACAGTGATCTTACAGTCCATGCCTTTATACCCTGACAAGGTATATTGGGTTCTATCGATGGGGTGTGTATATCGGACTCCATATTTAGCTCACATGGTTATATGTCGGTTATAGACTCTCCCATTAGTCAGTTCAGTATCAGTCTAGATCAGCTCAGAACAGTTTTGATTTACTCATATTTGTTCAAATTGAGTATCTCAGACTCAGGGGCAGTGTATGACCATCAGATAGGGCCATATTAACCAGTTCAGTTATATTTCAATTTATCTAGTTTATGTATTTCAGTTGGCTATTGCATGTCATTTCAGTTCAACTATTTTTTCCATTGTGTTATGTTTTCTCCCACTTACTCAGTACCTTCAAAGTATTGATGCATACTTCCTGTGCTATATCATTTTATGATACACCAGCAGGTTCTCAGTCTCAGCGCCGTTAGTATATTTCTTGAGGTGATTTCCGCAGCAGCAGTGGTGAGTCCTCATCTTTCCAGGATTAATTTCCTTTTAGTTAGATTTTAGAGTTCGCTGGAGGGGCTTGTCCCAGTAACTCATCATCAGTAGATGGCTTTCAGACAGAGCTTTAGACATTTAGTATTGTTGTTTCTTTCAGATGCATGAACATTTTATTAAATCAATACTCTTAAATGATTTCATTATTTAAATCTTCCGCTATGTTTTTACTTAGAATGATAGTGTTATGATAGACCATGGGTTGACTTGGGGTTACTTGTTACTCCAAGTACCGTGTCCCGTCCAGGGTATAGACTCAGGGCATGACAAACTTGATATCAGAGCACTAGGTTTAGAGTATCCTAGGATGTTTGAAAGCCACGTCAAGTAGAGTCCTTTTTATGGGTGTAAAGCGGGCCACACTTATGATGAGGAGGCTACAAGACATTTTAGGAAAATTCCCTTCTTCACTATTCTTATCGTGCGATAGAGTGTAAACTATAAGGTTTCTCTTCTAATTCGTGTGTTATGCATTCACAGACAATGCCTTCTAGAAGCGATAACAGAAGAAGAAACAGTAATGGGAATCCACCAGCCCCACCAGCTTCATCAGGCCCTCTTAGTGGGCATGTGACGGATGCAGAGCTCGAGGCTGCCCTCAAAGAGTTAATACGGGCTGTGACCACTCAGGTTAACTAGCAGGAAGTCTTACTCGCAAATCCTACTGAAAGCTACAAGGGTTTGAAACTTCATAGGAATCCATATGAGTTTTATGGTCCGAAAGCTAATGGAAGGATCAAGGGAGAAGAAAAGGGAGCAAGAGAGAAAAGATAAGTGACATAGGGTATTCCCCAACAGAGGATGAGTGGTAGACCTCATTTCCAGTCTTGTCGGAGATCATCAGCCCCAGCACCATCGATAGCCTGTGCTCCTAATAAATCGAATAAGGGAGACTACATACCCAACTTGCAAGAACTATCGGAAGAACCATTTGGGAGAATGCATGGCTGGCTTAGGCAGTTGCTTTTGGTGTGGAAAGTCAGGCCATAAACTCAGAGATTTTCTAGCATCCAAACAGGGCAAAGGTAGAGCCTCGGCTATCTGTTCTGCAGCTTTGTCAGGTCACCCAGCTAGTGAGAAATGTGGAAGGAGCCACCCCGAAAACTGTTTGCTCGGTAAGGAAGGATGTTTTAGATGTGATCAGTCGGGCCATAGAATAAAGAATTGCCCTACAGTTGAAAGTGGGAAAACTCAATCCACCATCCCAGCAACTCAAGCAGCTTGCCCATTTCAGCAGGGCACAACACCCAGCATAGGGGGCAGATAGTTCCGAATATAGTAGCAGGTATGTTATAAATTTCTCATATTGATCCTTGCATGTTGTTAGGCTTAGGAGCCACGATACAAAGCATGAGATGCCTTTACAACACCAGTATGAGATTTATCCTGTGGCCGATATGAAATGGTTATAAGTATGAAGCCTGTAGTGACAGCTTTCATGGTGAATGAAAACTCAAGAGTTAGTGATATTAACCTAGACTTAATAAAGGATCTAGGAGCTTGAGAAGGGTGACTTGAAATCAAGGGGGAGATGATAAGTTACGAAGGTTAAGTAAAGCCCTAAATGTTTTAGTATTAGAGCTCCAGAAATAACAGTTATGGGATAGAAATCCTTCCTATTCAGCTATTTCCTCTTGTATTTCAATTGGCGTTACATTCTACTTATGTTTATGTACAAATTACTAGAATTATAGATAACCATTTCAGACAGCGATCCCGGTCTTACTCCATGTTTCCATAAATCTCGGCTTCATGTCATGAAAACTAGTTGTGTATCTCACAATACGTTTATCTCTAAGAACCCAGTCCCTCAGACTCTCCTTAACGGGTCAGCGGATCATGCTACATCATGCGTATGCTCAGACTAGGCTCCTTGAATGATTCGTGCTTGCGATTCCTTACTCTAAGCCATGTGTACGTTTACCTATATCAAGAATGATTGTTGTAACAGATATACTCAGAATTACTTTTTATTTATACCTTAGATGCTCATATGCATAAGTTCATGAGATGCAGTTGTTAGTCCTACTAGAGAGACAGGGAAAATTCTTGGATGGTATATGTTGTAGAGGAGTCGTAAGACGATTTTAGTGATAGGCTTGAATAGTGTGGTGGTATTCAGGAAGTTAGTGTACCTAACAAGGTGTCTCTAAAGATTTTACCTGGAAAGAGGTGATGAAGTGTTGGTGAGGATGAAAGTCTCTTTTAAAATGAGGTTCCAGTTGAGATTTTTGACTGTCAAGATCGTAAGTTGGGGGAAATAAGGAGGTCGTTTCAGTGAAGGTTTTAAGGAACACTCAACTAGTAGGAGGAACTACATGGGAAACGATTTTAGATAAGGACACCTATTTAGATATTAGAAAGTAGCTATGGGATTTACAACTCCTTCCTTAATCGCTCAGTTTCAGCTTGAGAGAAACAGTTTCTCCTTAGTACCCCACTTAGTTCCATGTCAGCTGCCTATCCTTTATTTATTTTTTCTTATATCTTAGCATGCATGTATGATTCAGAAACTCAATTCAGATATGTAGTTCAACTCAAAATCAGATACTCCATTGACATTCAGCCTTAGCATTCAATTCTTAGGATTACAACTCTTTCCCTGGCCCTTTTAGCTCAGTCACTCCGTCAGTTCTTAGTTTTGGGTTCTTAGTATTTGGGACTTTAGTTCCGTCCCTATCCTTTCAGTATGTTTAACCTATATTCGAGGATGAATGTATCCAAGGGGGAGATATTGTAACACCCCAAAAGTTTCTAAGATTAGACCCCAGACTTAAAGAAAGAATTCAGAAGGAAAGTGAAAATTTCACCACAGAACTAGTCATGGTACAACTCATTAGGTGACTTCACAAGTCGTGATAAGAGTCGTGGCAAGCAGTTAGTGAATCCCTGTTCAGAGCTCCGAGGTAACGACCCACTTCACGACTCGTGGGATGAGGGGATGAGTCATGGGGTCCTTGGCATGAGCGGCAGCCTGAAATGTCAAGACTCCAGAGGATGGGAGACTTGACAACTCGTTAAGTTTAGTAATGAGTCGTCCTAAGAGTCCTCAAGGGGAAAGGTAGGATAAAGGTTTCGGTGATGAAGGATGGTGACCATGAACCATTAGGTGAGGCAACGACCCGCTGTGACAATTGTCGGAAAAATGTCAGTCTCGAGGCAGTGGTGGCGATGAGCGGAGACGATGAGTCATTGTAGAAAGTCACGAGTCGTGTCAGTCGTGTGATGAGAGAACATGATTGTTGACTTCAGTGGTAACGGAAGGAGTCATGAGTTGTTAAGTCAGACAACGACTCATGATGTCAGTCGTCGGTAGATTAGAGGGATTTTTAAGAAAAGTTCCAGTGCATTTCACGAAATGGCACCACGAGTAGTTTCAAACCCCACGACTCATGGAGTGCCTCATGAGGACTAGCAGGGTCCTTTTTCTGCAAATTTCCTAGGGTGTTTTTATAATTTCCTATGCTACTAACTTCTAAACTACATCTTTTTGGTTATCCAGTGGGACGGTTTTAAGGGGAATATCTAGCCTAGTCCCTCATTCGATCCTAAAACACTCATGCATGCTTCCTCACCATTTCTCTATTCTCTCAAGGCTCAGGAGCTAGGGTTCCTATCCAGGGTGCAGAAACTTCAAAACCTTTAGTGAAATCCTTCAACAACGTATGTGGGACTTCAACAAGGATCCCTTTTCGTCCTTGTGTCCCGAGTTTTATGTAAAATCCTAGTTACTAAATTTTAGAAAAGAATTATGTCTTAAGATCTCAATCTAATCATGATCCCTCATATATTTTCTATAAATTTCAAGACCCTCATGATAAGAAGCAATGTATGCTTTTAAATTACTACCAAATTTTTTATCTAGGTATATGAAATGATGGTAGCATGTTTTCTAGAATTTTTCTATGTATTAGCACTATTTTCAAGATATGGCTCCTATGAAGTATGTACATGACTTTTACCATGATTTCATTATATATGTTGAAACTATGGTTGGAATCTATGAGCTTGCATGAATAGGGAACCCATAATGTATATTATGCTCGGGATTTTAATTCTATGAATTGAGTAAGAAAAGGTATATCTATGATTTCCCTAGACCCTTAGCCCTCTGGTTGGCTGAAGGTTCCCTTATCATAAAATAGGGTAGAACTTGCATGATTTAGGCTTAAAACAGAAATGTTGTGTTGATATGTTAGATTTTGATCGAGTATGACTAATCGACATATATCCTTGAGTAAAAGATAATATCTTGGTATATTCAGCCTCAAAAATCTCAATCCACACTCAAAACACCTAGAGTCCTACAGAATGGCCAGTCATCAGTGTTGGGATTTCCCATGTTGTTAATATAAGTTGATTATCTTAGTCAGTTCATGCTAGTCTAGTTTCACTCAGGATACTAGCCTACTCAGTAACTTCGGAAATATCAACTGATCTGTTTGACTATAGTCTTTTCTTGAGGAATCAATAGTGCCTCCCTGTTATTAGTATTTAGACTCAGACATCAGTTACCAGATTTTAGTGGTTCTTTAGACAGTTGTGACACTTCCAGATAAGCAGCTTTGACCAATCTTAGAACCACCAACTTTAGCCTCAGTTTGTTCTTTAGAAGGTTATGACGCTTCTAGATAAGCAGCTCTAACTAGTCATAGAACACCAGTTTCTAGATCTGGTCCAATAAGACTCTCAGGTACTTCTAGATAAGTATCCCTAACTTAGTCTTGGGCCCCAGTTTTGAGCTATCAGCTTGGCAGTAGTAGTCATGTTAAGATTATCCAGTGGGTGTAGCACTTAGCATCAAGAGGGCCGGGGTTTCAGCGCACCCAGGTTCCTAGAACTATGTTACCACCATAGGTCATTTTATTAGCCTTTTGGCCCTAGACAGTGATCTCACAGTCCATACGTTTATATCCTGGAAAGGTATATTGGGTCCTACCAATGGGGTGTGCACATCGGACACCACGTTTAGCTCACGTGGTTATATGTCGGTTATGGACTCTCCCACTAGTCAGTTCAATATCAGTCCAACTCAGCTTAGAATAGTTTCAGTTTACTTAGATCACTTCCGATTCAGTATCTCTTACTCAGGGCATTGTCTATGACCATCAGATAGGGCAACATTGACCATTTTATTTAAATTTCAGTTTATCCAGTTTTTGTATTTCACTTGGTCATTGCATTTCATTATAGTTCAGCTATTTATTCCATTGTGTTATGTTCTCCCCACCTACTCAGTACATTTAAAGTACTGACGCATACTTCCTATGTTGTAACGTTTTATGATATAGCTGCAGGTTCTCAGTCTCAACGCGGTTATTAGATTTCTTCAGGTGATTTCAGCAGCAGTAGCAGTGCTGAGTCTCATCTTTCAAGGACGATATTTTTAGTTTCTTTAGTTAATTTCCTATCAGTTAGATTTTAGAGTTAGATGGGGGAGAGGGCTTGTCCCAGCAACTCATCATTAGTAGAAGGCTTTCAGATAGGTCTCAAGCATTCAATATTGTTGTTTCTTTCAGATGCATAAACATTTTATTAAATCAATATTGTAAAATGATTTCATTATCTAAAGCTTCCTCTATGTTTTTACTCAGAATGCCAGTGTTATGAAAGACCATGGGTTAACTTGGGGTAACTTGTGACTCCAAGTACCGTGTCCCGTCCAAGGTATAGACTCGTGGCATGACAATTAATGATCTTCTACCCTATCTATATGTGTTGAATTTCCTTGATTAAATTCTTCACATTGAGTTGATTATTAATATCCTTGATTGTCCATTATAATCCCTTACATTGCATTGTTGATCATCCTCTCTTGATTGTTGATTGGTGAGTTGGTTAATCTCTCTTATCCCATGAAACAATTGCATGAAAGCATAATTTTAAGAAGCATAGGTTTGAAAGCATGTGTTTTGAAGTAAATACATTGTCTCCATAAAGATTGAGCATATTTTCAAGAGAGTTCCATAAAGAGGTTTTGAGCATATGGATATGATTTTTACACGATTTTCAAAAGCTTAATTAAAATTCTTATTTTTGAAACTCATGAGATGTTTGGAGCCTAGAAGATCTCAAGTTTTAAAGAGATGTTTTGAGCCAAGGCTCATAAGTAAAGTCTTATTGATGTTTAAGGAAATGTTTTGAGTGAGTGGCTCGTAAGGAAAGTTTAAAGAGATTTTGAGCGAAGGCTCCAATGATGATTTTAAACATTCATTATATGTATGGCTAAATTTATTTATAATTATGTTCATATGTTGCCTAAAAAAGGTATAAGAACATGAACAATAAGGTTTTAGGAGGATTATTTAGCACCGAGTTGGGTGAAAGAGTTCAGCAACCGATAAGCCCCAGAACTATGTAGCTAACGTAGGATAGGATCATGTGGTTGATTTAGGTGGCTCCTCAAAGATAGTTCCTGGTAAGGAATTTGATTGTTATAGGTCCAAAGATTGTGATCATCCTTTGCTCTAACAGGGCTTTGGGCGGCTCTGCCAACTTAAGTCAGATAGTTGGGCATCATGTGCTCATTCATAATGGTGTCGGTTATGAGAAACTCCTAAACAACTTGCTATTGATATAAATTACTTGCATATGTTTTTATAGAGATGGTTTTGATGCATAAGTCTTATTGCATAAAAAGTTTTACACATTGATCATATATCATATTATGTCCTATGCATCATTTAGAGTGATTTTTCCTACTTATTCAGTTATGTTCAGTCATGTCGACTTATTGTTTTCAGTTATGCCCTTCGAATGAGATATTCTTGCTAACCTTGTTATATTTGACTATTTTATATACCATACATTCCATGTACTGATTTCTTTTTGGAGTTGCATCTTATCGTGATGAAGACTCGGGTAGACAGGAACAACAAGGGACTCTTCACTAGGACTTCATCTACATTCAGCATTTTGTGAAGCCTCCTACATTCGGAGTGTCACAATTTTGATTGAGTCTTTTATTTATAGATCTTGAGGTAGCCATGGGAACTATTTCCGAGCACCCCTTCATCAGTTATAGAGGCTTCATAGATAGAGTTAGATATTGAGTTAATAATGACACTTTCTAATATTTATTTCAATTATAGAATAAATTCTCTTTTAATATGTTGAGCTCACTAAGCTCCCATTTGTGTGTTGTTCATTGTTTATTGATTATTATCTACTGAGACCTCAGCTAATAGCAAGACAGGCAACAGGTTTTCTTGGATCACGAAAGTTTTCTGAGTGCCGGCCATGCTCAGGGTGTGACACAACTCCTCCTATATAATATGATCAGGATCTAAGGAATGATGTTCATATGTTGGCATACTCAACAACTGCTCAACAACAACCAAGGACACTAGATAGTGCCCGACTTCCTAGAAGGTACAAAAGTTTGGGAATTCATGATATTCCTACTTTAAGCCCTCCAAAGTTTGTCGATTCTTGTACTTCAGCCCACTCTGGAATGACATGGTCATTTCTCGGCTTTTATCCTTTTCGTATTATATGAAAGGATGTCAATGTTGATAGTATGTTATCAAGAGAGAACAATAAAAGAGGGCTAGACCCGATGATTCTCAAAAGATATTACAAAGTGGTCTGAAACCCTAATATTTAAGTAAGACACCGAGGCCTCCACTATATAAGTTTTAGGGTAATAGGTATGATCGCTAGGGATAGTTAAGTCCAGGTGAGAGTTTATGAACATCAGGTTCCTAGCAGTAGAGGAGCTCAAATCATACTAGACTAGTTCCACCATGTTGTGTTAACTACGATAGAAAGCACTTTTAGAGATGTAGATATAGTCCGAAAACTTGTTATCTTCAAGAAGGCTACATGATATGATATTTCCTGAGTAGGGATCAGGATAGTATGGGTCAATAGATTGGGCCTGTAGTAAAGCCATCCTCGTTAACATTATCTATGGCGTGTAGACCGCAGACTTCAGTGGATAAAGGTAGGAGCATGGATTGGCTAATGCCATGTTATTCTAATGTTGAATATTGAATGAAGATTTTCACATTCCACCTCTCAACAGAGGCAATTTAGGAATGGAAAGGTCATGTAGATATGCTAAAAAAGGTAGGTCCATATCCTATCTATGAGATAAGAAGTTGGTTGCTAAGGGTTGTATTTGTCACATTAGTAAAGTTTGGATGCACATATAGAATCATCAACTCTTCAATTCATTCCAGTGGTCAATAAATTTCTAAATTTGTTTCCAGACGATCTTCTTGGTATTCCCTAAAGTGGGAAATTTACTTTGCTATATATATGCTGCCAGGTAAGCAACCCATATTAATTCCTCCTTAAAAAATGGCTCCTATTGAGTTAAAGAGATTGAAAGGAGAAGTTGAAAGACTTGCTTGATAAAGGCTTCATTAAGTCTAGTGCTTCGCCATGGGATACATTAGCATTATTTGTAAGAAAGAAAGATTAACTTGAGGTTAGGATACCTTCACGTACAAGTTTGGGAAAAAGATATTTCAAACACAACATTGAGGACCAAATATGGTCACTTTGAGTTCTTTGTTATGTTTTATGGATTGAGGAATGCCCCAGCAATACTTATGGACCTAATGAATAACATATTTAGGCCATTCTTGGATTTATTTGTGATAGAATTTATTGACGATATCCATGTATATTCACATTTAGAGGCTGAGCATAAAGGTCATCTGCGAGAAATACTCTAGGTGCTTAGAGATCATGATCTATATGTGAAGTTCTCTAAATATGAGTTCTGATTAAATTTTGTGGCTTTCTTAGGCCACATTGTGTCAGATGCAGGCATCTTAATTGACTGCGGAATATAGAGGCCATGCAGACTTGCCCAAAACCCATGACTCTGATAAAGGTTTGTAGCTTCTTGGGTTAGCTTCTTGGGTTAGTTGACTCACAAAAATACTAAGTTCTAGTGGACCGAGGTTTGTAAATAGAGTTTTTAGGAGTTAAAAAATAGAAAGACATCTACACTAGTACTAGACTTGCCAAAGGGCTCAAATGGCTATGCAGTGTATTATGATGCTTTGGGAATTGGGTTAGGATGTGTTCTAATGAAGCATGACAAGGTGATTGTCTATGCTTTGAGACAGTTGAGGAAGCATGAAAAGAATAACCCTACCCATGATTTAAAGTTAGATACAGTTGTACACACCATTGAAAATATGGAGACATTATTAATATGGTGTTCATGTCGGCATTTTTATAGATCATAAGAGTCTCTAATATATATTTAAACGAAAAGAGTTGAACATGCAACAATGTGGTTGTTTTGAGTTGTTGAAAGATTATGAAGTATATATTTTGTATCATCAAAGGAAGCAAAATTTAGTAGTTGATACCCTTAGTTGGGAATCCATGGGCAACCTATCCTATTTGAGGCCAAAGAAGAGAGTTAGCTCGAGAGCTACACTAGTTGGCTAGTGTAGGAGTCTGGTTCATGGACTCAGATAATGGTAAGGTTGTGATTCAGAATACTGCAGTGTCATTTCTTGTTCTGGAGCTGAAAGAGCGATAGTACAAGGATCCCAGCCTAGTATAGCTCAGAGACAATGCTCGACAAGAGGGTCATTGGCCTTTGAGATAGCTAGAGGAAGTGTCTTGTACTTTAGAGGTAAACTCTGTGTTCCAGATATTGAAAGGCTCCACTAGCATATCATGGTAGAGGTACATTATTTCCTTTATTCTCTTCATCCAGGTTTGACAGAAATACAGAATGATATAAAATCTATTGGTGGCATGGTATGAAAAAAGATATTACCAAGTTGGTGGCATAGTGTCTGAATTGTCAGCAAGTAAAAATGGAATATCAGAAGCCTGACGGGCTAACCTAGGAGATAGTCGTGCCTATATGGAAATGAAAGCAATCAACATGGATTTTGTTACAAGTTTTCCCCATACCAGGCATAAGCTTGACTCTATCTAGGTCATTATTGACACACTAAAAAAATTAACCCATTTCTTGCTAGTCAGGACTACGTTCATAGTTGAGGATTATGAGTTGTATATGAGATAGATAGTTTGACTACATAGTGTCCTATTGTTTATTATTCTTGACATTGGGGAAAAGTTTACAACCAATTTTTGAAACTCATTCCAGAAGGGTTTGGGGACACGGGTTAATCTTAATACAACATTTCATCCCCAGATAGATGTCCAGGCTAAGCATACAATCCATACACTTGAGGACATGTTACAGGCATATGTTGTAGACTTCGAAGGAAGTTAGGATGGTCACCTACCTCTTATTGAGTTTTCATATTATAACATTTACCATTCTAACGTTAAAATGACTCCTTTACAGGGTTTTGGCTGGGTGGAAGTACAGGTTCCTCATTGAATAGTTTGAGGTAGGTGAATTAGGGTTGATTGGACCTGACTTAATAAATCAGGATAAAAATAAGGTTAATCTCATTAGAGAGTGATTGTTGACAGCTCATAGTCGTCAAAAGTTATACTCTAATGTACAATGTAAGATTTGGAGTTTTGTGTTGACGACTAGGTATTCTTGAAAGTCTCACCTATAAAGGGCATTATGATATTTGGAAAGAAGGGAAAGCTTAGCCCGAGACTCATTGACCCATATCGGATCCTCCGCAAGATAGGCTGAGTAGATTATGAGCTAAAGTTGCCAGTGGCGCCTAGAATCTATTCATCCAATCTTTTATGTATCGACACTACAAAAGTACATAGGAGACCCTTCTTGGGTTTTAGTGTTTAGATCGTAAAGGAGTTGTCATACGAGGAAACTCAAGGTTCCATATTGGCTCGATAGGTCCACAGATTGAGGACCAAAGTTTTGGATTCTATAGAAGTCCTATGCAGTAATGGGAATATGGAAGAAGTAACTTGGGAAGCTGAGGATGACATGAGATTTAGATACCCTCACTTGTTTCAAACTCCAAGGTGATAGTATATTAGCTCAGATTACTAAAGTTAAGGTGAGATATCTATTCAAGCTATACATTCGCTCTATTATTGTTGTTGTGTTTGCTCAAGTGTGTGTTTGTCGAGCTATGCCATTTTAGTTATTTATATCATCTTGTGAGATGTCTAGGTAAGACTTTTTTGCGTTTTATATTTTCGGATAATCCATATTATAAAAGAGACTCTGTTGAAATTTTTCTAGCAACTCCTAAAGACTTGACTTCATGAGCCTCGACTACATTCATGGATGAATGTTCTTGGGGGGAGAGAATGTCACACACCATATAATTTAAGCAATAAAATTGTACTTTTAAGGTAGGACTAATAATGCTTAATATCAATAGAAGTATGTGTTATGAGGTATTCAAATCACTCTATAATCATATATTAAGATTTGAAGTCAAGTAGGTTGTAAAATAAAAATTGACAAAAGTTATTGCAAATTACTTTTAAAAATTCCCTAAAAGTTGGGTAAGATGTTTCATAGCTTTTCTCTAAATATATAATACATTAGGTGGTCTACTGCCAATAAAATTAAAGGTCTATAAGCCTAGTTTCTAATACAGTAAACTATATATTGATACAACTTCAAAATAGAAAGATATTTGCATTTTCACGAGACTATATAAGCAGGAACGTAGGGCGGACCCCATGTTAGTGAAAAATATATTTTTTGGACTTGAGTTATATTTTTCATATACAATAATTTTCCTAAACCTTCCAAGTCATCTTCCTCTTGTTTCTAGGGTTCCAAGGGCCATGAAGGTGATTTCACCATTAAAACTCCTCCAAAATCAAGGCATAGATAAGGTTTGCTGTGGAGGGAGACTAAGATTCATTTGTTTTCATTTGTTTTTATCAATTTTGGATTGCGAGTTCTTCGAAGGGGCATATTATTGAGAAGTTTGTATATTATTTGATTTATATTTTATATCATAAGGTAAAGGTTCCTAGTTGTCCCTGTATCATTATTTTGGAAGTTATACACTTTTATCGAATACAGCTACTGGCGTCAGAATTCCCTTCTCGTTTGTTGTGTTGTAAAGTGATTTAGGTGGCTGCAAATCATGGTACGTTGTGATAATATGTTGATGATTGGTTTTTGAATAAGTTGGTCGAGAATAGTCGAGATCTTGGATTTCTTACCAGGTATGTTAAGGCTAAACTTCTTTTGGCAAGAACTTTTTTTCGTATAGTTGATAAAACTTGTTGTTTGTGATTGTAATACTCGTAGCCATTATATGTGTTGATAGTTGGCTGCTAAGTGACAATTTATACATACATGTGTGCTTTCCTTGTTGGGAATAGCTTGACTTAGCTACTTTCTGGGTATGAAAGAGACATAGAACTTATCCTATTTATTATTGTTGCTAAATTGTTTAATGGTAGATTACTATCTTGTTGACTCCTTAAGAGGTTATGTTAGCTGCTTAGTAGTGTATATGTATTATTGGAAGCCTGATTGCTAGATTAGCATTCAAACAAAGTGGTTATGATGCCTATAACTATATATATATCTCACATACGGGCCTTTGGCGTATTAGGTGTTTCATCTCGACAATATTTTGATGATTATTTAATTTTTGTATGCTATGTTAACGGAAATAGGGGATATATGTTGTCTGTAGTTGTGGAGGGAAACATGTACAAAGGAAAGAGCGAAGAGTATGCAAAGTTCATGAATAAAGTCAATTTCAAATGACCATATCTCCCAATTTATAATGATTTAGAAGTCCTACGACCTATCAAATAAAAGATGTTTGAGTGTAGTTTTCAGAACATCAAACTTCTTATCAATTAGAGTTGGAAATAAAAAGTTATAGACATTTTACGGTGGCACCATCGAGCAGTGATGTGGTCACCGCCCCAATTAGATATATATCAAATATTTGGCTTATGATTCAATTTCCAAACTTTCCAGAACTAACCTGATTTATTAAACACATATAACCTCTCTCTTTTTCAGTATCCAAGACTAAGAAAACCAAGAGGAATCCATCAAGGAAACACCATCAAAACTCAAGGCAAAAGTTCGTGGAAGTGAAGACAACGTTGTGGTGAAGTTGTTGTTGCCTTGTAGCTGCGTCTTGGCAGTATATTTGTTGCATGTTTGGGACTATTTTGAGATAAAGTTACACTCCATCTTAGTAGGAGTTGTTCAGAAAAAAGAGTAAGTAATTTCCCTCTTTTGAAATCTCTAATAAGTCTATGGAACTAAGTCTAAAGTTAGCAAGTTTGTGGTGTTGTTTTGTATGTGTTAAGGTGTGAAGTTTCTAATGTTTTGAGGAAAGCCTATGGATCTAGATATGTTCTTAAGTTATACACCATTTTTTTAGGATTAAACACCAACAAAGGTAAGTGATTCTAGTATCTAGACTTGCCTAAAATTTCTAGCTAAACTAGAAGTTGGAGGCTAGGTTGGGCTACCTTTTTGGTTTGTTGTTGTTGAAGTTGTTGCTCGTTTTTTAAGGTTTGAGAAGCTGTGTTTTGTTGAGAACATACTCTATATTTGTGGGAGTTGTTCATGTGGAAATTTAGATAATTTCCTACTTCTATTTTCCCTCAAAGTTGTAGAAACAAGTTAAAGTAAGAAATGCTAAATATTGCCTTGTTTGTTTGTGTCGTGACTTCCTATTGGTGTGACGTTTTGACTGGATAAATTGGCTTGAAACAGCCTTTTCACTTGGTTATAGACTCAAGGAATTGAATAGTCTAAGTGCTGGTTGTTGAAGGAAAAAGTCGTCCATAGAAAACTTGTCTAAAACATGGTATATAAAGGTGTCGTCGTCCTTATTTTTAAAGCATGATTTTGTACCATTCAAGGGACCAGTATATCCACATGTTTGAAATCATATTAAGAAAAGTAATATTCTGTCCAAAAGAGTAAGGAATACTTAACCTTAATTATTGTCGTATTTTTAAATCAAGTCTCAAGTTCCCTTATTGTAGTCACGGTGAGTGATGTGATGTGAGTTTATAGCACTTTCGATGCTTAAAAATAGGAAACTAGAATAGACTTAGGTGTGTTTATATGGATATGAGGCATTTTTGCTTTGTTTTCAGGAAAAATAGATTTTGGAGCTGAATTGTGAAAAAGATGGAGAAAAATGCAGAAAAGTGGCTTAGTAAGGACCTCAATATGAGTCGTACCATTCTGGTGCGGGCTGTACTGAGAGTCATAGAAAGGACCAAGAGCAAAGTGTAAGGCAAGGACAAGTTACGGCTCATGATATATGTCATACCATCCTAGTATGAGCCGTACCATGGTAGTCGTAGAAAGTTCCAGGAGGAATTGCACAAGCCAAGTATCTTGGTACGGGTGGAAATCACGAGTTGTGAGACCTACATAAGATCCGTATGAAGGGACTGTTGAAACGACTAGAAGAATAGAAGTCTGGTAAAACTCAAGCTGCGTGAAGGAGTCACAGGTCTTGGAACTAAGGTACGAGGCATACAAGCCATCCGTGGAAGTTAATAAAGAATGCCAGCAAGTGCAAGTTCAAGCCATGGGAAGATTGTACGACATGTAGGTTCTTGGTATGATTCGTATCAGAAGTTAACACTTCACTAAATTCAGCATAAGCTAGCCAATGTACGAGTAAAGGTACGACCCATACAATCCTATTACGGGTCATATGTGAAGGCGGCGACAGTTTTGGTAGTTTCCCTATTTACATAGGAGAAGGTTCCAATTATTTATATAAATAACTTTTAGGTTATTTTTAGTAGGGAGACGCAATTAGAGAGATCCGAAAGTTGAAGACTGAGTTTTACTTCATCGAGAGACAAGTTGTTGTGAAATTTAATTCAAGTCATAAAGATTTTCTTGCTTTGATTTCTTATTTGTTCTTGAATTATTCAACATCAATTCTTGCAATAATCAAGCATATTTTCTTTTAAAATATTGTTGTAAGTGTTAAGTTATGTGTTTGTTTATGAATGTTATTAATTTACTTATCATTACGAGAAGCTAAAACCTCCACAACTAGGATTGTGGGAACCATGGTGAATTAACGAACTAGGATTACACAAAGTGATTTCAAACCAATGCTAAATACTTGCATTCTATTCTCTTCATTTTTAATGTATCCTGATGAAGCACAACATTTTAAGACTTGCCAGAATTCTTTACTTACTTGAACCTAGAAAAGTAGAGATTAGGAAAAGAGAATAACAACAAAGCCTTGATCTTTATGGGTCATTGTACAACTTGAGTTGTGGTAGAAGGATAGTTAATTTGGAACAAATTGAAAACAGTTGGATTGAAATCGCTCATAAGAGCTAACTCGGTGATCGAGTAAAGTCATCCAATAGGGACGAATTAGTCATTCGGATGAACCCTCGTTATCAGTTCTACAAGTAAGCATTGGGATAGTGACAAGTGTAAACCTGAAGTAGTTATGAACCCATGGGAACACTTACCCTAGTTAAATGCAAGTCTTGATAAACAACAACCAATTTTTAATCTTGCTTTATAACTATTTTATAAACCCTCTTTTTGGAGATAACATACCTAAAAGGTCAAATACCTGCATTATTATATATCTTGATCATATTCCCTATGGGATCGACCCCAACCTTTGTTGGGTTATTTATTGACAACGTCCACTTCATGCTTTATCAGGGGTGTGAGTTTGAGCGTTATAAAAAAGTGGCGTCGTTGCTGGGGAATACGGCTTAAGAATATATTAACTGCTTGTGTTTAGATTTTAGTTGTTATTTCCTCATTTACATTTTCTTTTTTGTTTTTGACACCCACCGATTGTCTCTTGGTGAATTCTAAGTACTCGACGGAGTAGAAACCCCCTAATTCCTCTTGATCTTGAACTAGAACAAACACTACAAAGAATGGACAACCTTGAGAAAAGAGAGGCATGTCTTGCTGAAGAAGATAGGCAAGTTGAGCTAGCTCTGCAAGCTACACTTTCGAAAGCCGAGGATGCTTTAGGTGAATTCGTGAATGATGGCTTCCATGGAAAGGGTAATAGAGCCCAAAGATATGCTCCTCAGTTCTTTGATGAGGATGACCCGGATATTGACGAAGTCGGGTCAACTGGAGCTATCGCACCACCACCTTTTCCTACTGGGGCAAAGTTTGACATTACTAGCACTATGATATAGTTGCTGAACATGAAAGGAGTGTTTAGTGTTCATGCAGCTGGTTATGCTAACCTGCACTGATGAATTTCCTCAAAATACGCAAGACGTACAGGTTGCCCGGTGTAAGTCAGGATGCAATAAGGTTGAGACTCTTCCCCTTCTCACTTTCTTGAGAGGCCACTCTAGGGTTATCGAAGTTGACGAACGGCTCCATTACCAACTAGAGGGAGCTTAAACAGGCTTTCCTAGAAGGTTCTTCCCACCCTCCAGGATGCTACAACTTAAGGATGAGATCTATAACTTCTGACAACTAAAAACAGAGGCACTTAATGAAACCTGGTGTGAGATTTAAAAAGAAGCTGACCAAGTGCCCGAACCATTAAATTCCAAATGACAGTTTGTTGGAGATTTTTTACAGGTCCCTGAATAACAACACAAAAGATGTAGCAGATATCGTGGTGGGAGGAGCACTGATGAGTCATACACGGGAGCAAGCTATCATTATTCTTGACAGAGTGACTAAGACTAACAGTTTCTGGCACACCAGGGAAGCGAAAGTAGCTGCAGGTACGTATGTTGTTGGTATGACTACAGATCAATGCAAAAAGGAGGAGGAGTGTGATCAGGAATTAGCTCATATGCAGACAACATTAACCTTCTCACGAAGCATATTATGGGTGCTGGTCACAGAAAGGTAAATGCAGTGGGAGTTCAGAGATAGGAACTGGGGCAGGAGCATTCAAATTTCAAGGAGGAAAACTTCTTGGACAACCAGGTGGCGGGTTTTTAGGACAATTCCCAAGGATCTGGACAGCACACTTGGCACCAAGGTTCTTGAAATCAAGGTCAGAACCAGTATGGGGACAACTATAATTGAGTTGAGTTCGTCAGCGAGAGGGAGAATGGAGAAAGAATGATGGTTACTGCAATAACTGCACAGGTTTGTATGTTCCTCCTAATGCACGTGAGGGGTAGACTGGACCCTCAAGATTGGAGAACATGATGGTTGAGATGCTCAAAAAGGTATAATCCACCAATGATCAGCTAAGGAACATTCGAGCAAATATATCGGGTATGAATTAGAGAGTTGAATCATATGCAACTTCAATCAAACAGATTGAGCAACAGCTTGAACAGATGTCGGTGTCCCTATACCAAAGGAAGATGGGAAAATTTCCTAGCAACACTGTGCAGAACCCAAAGAATGAAAATCACTATATGATTGTAATAACTAGGAGTGGAAAGACCACCATTGACCCCCCTTCCTGCCGATTGCAGTTGAGATGGAAAGACAAAAAGATATGGACCTTGGTGAGGAAGATGAGGTTGTTGAGAATGAGCTCTCAGGTGAGGCTGAGTTGACTGGGGCTCCAGTTGGTGCAAAGGAGTGAAGCTGAAAAAGGGTAAGAAGCAAAGGGGAACGTAAATTTATAAGGCTAACCCTCAACCACCTCCACCATTCCCTCAAAGGATGAAGAAGAAGGCAGAAAATGGTAAGTTTCAAAAATTTCTCTCTATGCTTAAACAGTTATCAGTGAACATACCATTGGTCGAGGTATTGGAGAAGATGCCTGGATATGCCATATTTATGAAGGACCTTGTTACCAAGAAGAGGACCATGAGCTATAGCTGGTAGGTAACTTGCATCATTGCAGTGCCATAGCTTTACAGGTCCTTACTCTAAATAAGGAGGATTAAGGTGCCTTCACCATTCCATGCACGATTGGTGATTTTGAGTTTACGAAGGCACTTTGTGATTTAGGTGCAAGCATCAACCTGATGCCATTAGCTATCTCCAAACAGCTGGGCTTGAGAGCCCCCATACCGATATCAATGCGACTATTGATGGCAGATTATACAGTTAAAAATCCAGAAGGGATCTTAGTTAATGTTCTTATCAAGGTGGACCATTTCATTTTCCCAGTGGACTTCTTAACCCTTGATTGTGAGGTTGATTTTGAGGTCCCCATTATCTTGGGGAGACTATTCCTGGCCACTGGGAGAGCCTTGGTAGATATGTAAGCTAGCCAACTAAAGTTTAGGTTAAATAAAGAGGATTTCACTTTTAACATTTGTCGGTCAATGAAGTAGCCCAATGAATTCAAGGTTGTCTCAGCAATCGATGATGATTTTGAGTTTCTTGATGAATTCTGAGTGGTCAAGAGACTTGCATCATGGCGGGATATTAAATCAAGCACTTCTTGGGAGGCAACCCATGTGCTGGTTTGGTGAGTTCTGAGTAACTAGACCACCTACATCATGTCGCGACATTAAATCAAGAGCTTCTTAGAAGGCAATCCACGTAATATGTCTAGGTAAAACAAAAACAAGTGGGTGAAAAGATTGTAGCACAGGGTTGTATTACGAGTCTCAGTACGAGTTGTATGACTATTGTTATGACTCGTGGTATCGTCCATGGTTCAAGGAAGAGACTGAGCTAAACCATGAGTTTATGTTACGGTTGGCTATTATGAATCGCACCTACATTGTACGGGTCATAGTACTTACTGTATTGGTAAACTATGCCAAGTGTGGAAGTTCAGAAAAGTGGCGGCCAATGGGTCATAGTATGGTTCGTACCCTCATAGTATGGTTTGTATCCTCATGGTGTGGATCGTACCTTGCACTCGTAGGTCCCCAGGTATATTTTCTTTGCCTTTTGCTACGAGACCAAGGGACGAGCCGTAAGTCTAACCTACGACTCGTGGTACGAGTCATGACGGGTTAAATAAATTACTTTGACATGACTCGACTCGAATATCCAAAGATCTGCCCTAACTTATTTAAATCAAATTTCTCAGTCTTCCTCTCGCACGCAAACATAAAATCAAACCCACGATTCTCACACAACATTCTTACACCCGTAAACTCAAAGATTTGAATTAATTCAAGCTTGAAGTCATGCAAAATCTCATCTGCACAATTGCAATTCCTACCCTAACCACTGAATCAAGCAAAAAGTCAGGCAAACACTTGAAACTCCAAGTGAGTAATCTTGTTAAATATTGCCAAAAGCTTGACTTGTATGAAATACCATTGAACACTATGATACCTTGAACTCAACAACAATGGGTCGAGGAAGGTAATCAGTAGCTTGTGTAAATATATTGAATGGTAGGGATTGAAATTGCTCAAAGAATTGAACTTCACTATCAACTCGGTGTTACGGGATGTGATGTATGTTAGGAATGAACTGGGTGAACCTAATATGGTCATTGATTGCATAAAATGGGGAAGTCTGAGTACCCTAATAAATTAAGTGTTTACCAGAACAACTAAACCAAAATAAAGAGGTGGGCAGGCTTCACCAGTCTTCCTATGACTCATGATTTCATACCACAACTCGTATGATGACTCATTGGGACTGTCCCAGGTCAATAAAAGCGTAAGTGTTTGTACAAATCCTAGTACGATTTGTAGGATCCTACTTCGAGTTGTACCTGGTGATCGTACCATGAGGCTGTAAGGGTCAAAGTTCACAAGTAATGGTATAACCCTTTGTATGATTCGTAGAACCTAATCACGAATCGTAACATGAGTCGTACAAAAATATAGAACTCTAAAATTAAGGACAATCCTCCTACATCTCTTAGTACAAATCGTACCTGCCTGGTACGAGGCATACCAAGAAGCCGTGGTAGAATCAGCATGGACTACGAGTCTTAGTACGAGTAGTACCACCATGGTACGACCCATACTGTAGACACGTGGAAAAGTACAGAGGATGATTTTTCTTGCTTTATTTTTCTCAAATCATTAATACTAACTGTTTTCTCCATTGGTACAATGACAATGAAGAAAGGAGCAACAAAATCTGCCTAGGACAAGAGAGTAAGAGCGGAGATAGCTGCTCGGAGGGCATTGAGAGATGACCCCACCGACTCTGATCAAGCAGGAAGGTCCCCTAGTGGTTTGGTGAAAGATTATCGAGTTGAGACGTCCAACACTGATTAGCCATGGACCACTAGGACTCAAGTAAAGGCACAGGCCGAAGCCACTTCTGCCGCTTCGATCACTGCTCCCCATTCTAAAGAGGGTGCAAGAACAGGTTCAAGATCCAGGAGTGACTCTAATGATGATGAGGGGTCTGAGGAGGCCCAATCCGGAGATGGAAACAATGAGCCTAGGTCTGAAAAAGGAGATGTTGTGGAGGAAATTGAGCAAACTCCACCTACAGTAAGGCATACTATGAGGTGGCAGGTGCCCGGGGCATAGGAGATTTATGAGAAGAGTTTGGCACTCACATCCAAGAAACACCCCAGGCCTAATATTGAGGAAGAACCGCAGATCCTCACCAATGCCTTGAATGAGGTTGAGGAGATGAAGCAGATCTTTAACTTCTATGGGTTCGAGTTGATGGCTAGGACCCCTGACCGATACAGTCCCGAGATGGTCAGGGAGTTATATGCCAACTATTATGCTATGTTGGAGAAGAATGCACAGACTGATAAGTGGTTGAAGGAGTAGCCCAAAATTGACAAGGTATTAGCCCGAGGGCAAAAGTCAAGATTTTTGAGAAAACCATTGCCCGGATACTCTATGGGCCACAGTACATTGCTCCATCATTCAAATAAGAGTTCAACCACTGGATAGATGCCTTGAAATGGATAAAGAAGTTGGGTTATGAGGAGAGACAGAGCCAGCTCAAGTGGTTAGCTAGATTTATAACAAAGGACAAGGAGGAAGCTGAGTGGGTGGCTGGTGGAAAGCAGGACACCAAATCTTCGCTGAACTTCATAGCGAAGGTATGTTAGACACTACTCTTCCATAGAATAATGCCAAAAGTGAATGATAACACGCTTAATGTAGATAGGATAGCTCTTGTAGCATGCATCATGTCCCGGTATGAGATAAATATCCCGAGGGTGATAGCAAATGAGATCTGAGATTGTGCTCTTGGGTTGAGCACCACCATGCCATTTTTGATCCTTATTTACCAGATATCCAGAGACATTGGGCTTTGACTACTGAAATATGTTGATGTTGAGATTAGAGGCTAGAGAATGGCTGAATTGGGCTGATCCGGGATGAAATGAAATCGCTGAGCCGGGCTAGCCTTTCCACTACAATCCCAATACCACGGGCATTTGGAGGTGAGCAAGTTAATTCCCCCACATCAGTGGAGTAGGATGAGACGCCGTCTATAGAGGTCGGCCATACAGAGGCAGCGCCCAGTACTTCAACTGCACCTCCGATGAGTCTCCCGAGCTAGACCCCAACACGGTATGTTTTGGTCCCTTACGACTTCCTCCAAAAGTTGGCAAAGAGGCAAATGGTGACTAAAAGAAAAGTGCATTCCATGATGGAGAACGTCAAGCCTTAGGTAAAGGTAGAGATTGAGGAGGCTGTGAGGGATTTTTATAGTCAGATTGATGGATTCGAGCACCGATTTAATGAACAACTGGATACTAGCAGCCTCCGGGATGAGTTCAGGGCTCTTTGGAGTTAAGTGAATGATTTTTCAACTACATAGTTGACAATCATAGCAGCCCCCACTCTTTCGGACTTAGATGCTGAGCTCGATAAGGAGCTAGACTTGGAGGCAAATTGGGTCTCGAGGGTTTCTAGTAGAGGAAAAAGCAAGAAGAGGATCTCGGAGAAAGATGAAAATGAGCCCTCGAAGAAGAAGAAAAAGAAGGAGAATAAAGAGAGAAAGCGGGCGAGAGTAGAGGTCCTGCAAGCTCACGACACACATATGTCGGAGTTACAAGAGCGAGCTACAGGAACGGGGAGCTCCACTACTGCCCAGAGAGTGATTGTGAGTGGTGAGGACCTTTCAGGGAAGCCACAATAAGCCAGTGTAGATCCTAAGGTCCCAAAAGCGACTGAGCATAATGCAGGGGTAACCAATCCCCCGACAGTTGTATAATTGCATGTGTGACCACCACTAGCGCCACTGATGCAGCAGAGGTACCACCTTCGCAGGATGAAAGAAGCGCTTAGGGAACCACAAGTATGTCCCTTTCCCTTGTTCTTATGTATTTTATGCTTCGGGAATGAATCATGTTTTTCAAAAGGGGGGTGTACTTATATTTTTGGGAAATTTTTAATTCATCCAAGGGTTTTTCTTATCGTGTTTCATTTTTCTCGGGCATGCTGTCTAATAGAACTGATATGTTTAGGTTGTTTTCATTTAATTATAAGTAGCTTACAATCACTTTAAAGCCAATAAATGTACTAGTTCGATGTTTTTGAAAAAATTGACCCTGTTTGAAAATTTTTTTTGATGTTAGCTGTGTAGTTGATCACAATTGCATGACTTTTATGGAGCTTTATATGGAATTTAAATTATGAGCATGAGTACTTGTAGTTTAGTTGTTCATGACCTAGATAGGTAGATTGAGTGAGGATCTATACCTAGTTCAATATTGTATAGAGGATTTACTTCCGCGGCTGGTGTTTGCATAGGCTTTAGGATAATTGGTTAGGAGATGATCATAGGCTGTTATTGGTTTTAGCTACTTTAGCTTAAATGACCCTACCAAATAATGATGAATCCCTTGATCCCAATTTTGAGACATATATTAGCCATTTTTCTTTGATTAACCTTTAACCTTACACATTATTTATAATGAACCTGTTTTGGCTTTGGTTCCTCCTTGGACAGTGTGAACCTTAACCCAGGTAAAATGCCTAAGTTGAGGGTGGCTATAGTAGGGGTGCATAGATTGTGGGGAGGTGAAAAAGGGAAAGAAAAGGAAAAGGTTAAAGATGAGGTATGATGTGACAAGAAAAGAAAAAAATGAGCTAAAAAAGAAAAATGAAAGAAAATACAAGAGAAAAAGGAATAAAGAAATGAGAAAAACACACCACAGCCATATATTGCATGTAAATGGAGAAAAGGGAGGAAAAAGTTGAAAAAGTGAAAAATGGGGAAAAAAGTGTAAAATGGAGCCACGAGTATGTAGTGCCAAGGAGATTTTAGTCACTTAATTCCATATTTACCATATGCAGCCCGAAGCCTTCATTACAAGACGAACAAAGTCCTATAGTGATCCTAGCTTAACTGTCCAAAGAGCCGAAGTAGAGAAAATAAGGGCAAGCCTATTGTATTTGATGTGTAGTATCTGAAACTTCTTTGGGAGAGTGAGAGTCTCATTTGTTTAGTCCTAAGCTCATTATTTTATCTATCTGTAAGTGTTGGGGACTTCATTTTCTGTGAGGGTACTTGGTTTGTGTTGTATTTTACCAGTTATCTGTGTGAATAGCATTGGTGATAGCTCAATTTTCTACTAACAGTTGGATGCCATATCTTGATCTCTATATGTCATTGATTGTAGTTACATGTGTGTGCATAGCTGACTTAGTTTAAATGAAAAAAGGGTCATTAGCTTATTGTGTTTGCCCCAGCTCACGCGGTCATACAAGTAAGCCCCTCCTAGCATATTTCACCTATAAACAAAGGGCTAATCACATTGGTTAGTGTATGCACTTAATATTCAAAACCACATGAGAATATAAACAATTAAATTGACAAACACGACTAAACTATGTTATAAAATAGCACTCGGACACGTAAATATACCCAAGATCACTAACCCACACTTAAATCCTTGTTCTTCCTCGAACAACTCTATTACATCTCATGCATATGAAGAACTTACATATAACTAATTGAAGCAAGACATTTCAAGCTATAGCTACAACTACTGTTTTAGATAGCAAGTTAACAGTAGAGCATGCAAGATATAACCATTAAAATCACATATAACTATGTTAAGACTTCCTAGCCTCAAGAATTGACTCTCAAATTCAACAATATCATGCAAATTAACCAACCAAGAAATCTGGCATGAATTTTATCCTTCATCAAACATGTGCCCTCACAACAAGAGAGTTACCCATTTTTTCACTCATAAGTTTCCAAATTGTGACATACATGGGTGTATGAATAAGAAATAAGTTCACTCTCACAAAGAATTCACATGCAACATGTATAGACCCATAAGCTCGCCTTTCGTGTTTTACTCCACTAATTTAGGAATGTTTGAAAGTAAGATCAAGTATGACTTAGTGGGTTATAATGTAGTCTAAAGGACAGGTGTTCGGTGGTTTGGAATGCCTACACGCAAGTGCACGTGGTCGAACAAGTAATAAAATGGCTAGAGTAGCCAACTATCGATCCCACAGGGACTAGACCACGGTAATAATCTAATTAAGTGTTACTAAACTCTAACTCTAATAATACAGACAACAGTTCAAGAAGATTTTGGGAGTTTGTTTCCTAATTTATACTAATCTAAAACAAATGTACAATTTGAGTCTGAACTATAGTAATGAGCATGCTGAGGCTAAAACAAACATGTAGGGAAGCAATTTATTGATACAAATTGGTTAATCTTTCCTTTGCTTGCTAGTCAAGAATTATTGCTTATGGATTAAAACTCTCGTATTTAACCCAACTTAAGAATCATGAACCTTCCACCTACATTTCTGTGATAAGAAGAAATTCATGTTCTAGCCATACGAACCCGATTCCTTAATTGACTAATACGACTTTCAGATATATTTTTATTCTGAAGGTAAATCCATTCTCAATTTTCCCAAACCAAGAAGAGATCATATCCTATTAATTCACAACTTTCCAATTTCTTTCTCTTTTGAGCGCAAACTGGATTTTTTAGATATACATTAATATTGGCCACACATTAATGCAGTAAGAACAAGAATTAATAGAACAACCACGAAAGAAAAGATGAAAAAACAAGATGATCAATAATTACATTCCACTACAAATGTTCTTAACCTCAGCAAGAAGTGAATTTAGCCACTCATTTGTGGATTAATCATCGTTAAATGAGTGTAAATCATACAAATAATTGAAATAAGGAAGAAAGAGATAGAGAAGAACCCTAAGAATTTCATCCCCTCAACTGCCTATAACCCACGTTCTTGCTCAACCAAGTCAGAATAATTAAAAATAAACCTAAGCGTGCTATTTATACTAGTGGAAATTTTTCCTGGAATAACAAGCAACGTGTCACGGAGTGCATCGCGGAGCACTGCTTCCATGACACGCCACAAACGCGGACCCTCACTGGAATCTGGTCCTCCAGGTAATTATGCCTAACGTGCCACGGCGTGCAACGCGGGGCTTAGCCAACGTGCCATGGCCCCAACGCGGACCTTCACTGGAACTTGGATTATTTTTATCATTCGGGGCAGAATGCATCCGCGATGGCAGCGTGACGTGGCTCCATTGCGGAGCCCCTTAATTTGGTGCATAACCTTGGCCTTTTCCACTGCTCGCTTCCGAGTCTATTCTCAATTTCTCCCAACATGCATCTTAGCTTCCTAAAATTACATTTTTCCTGCAAAACAACACTAATCATGTTGGTTAGTATAAATTCACATTTTAACTACAAATCACATAAGAATGTAGAATTATCAATGGATAAACAAGACGAAATGAAGCATTTGAGTATCACTTGGGCATATAATTCTGCCCAAGATCACTTACCCCACACTTAAAACTTTGTTCGTCCTCGAACAATAATCTCACATCTTATGCAATTGACACCCAATCATAGCTACTTTGGCTCGACAATTCAAACTACGGTTATACCGATTATTTACATTGAAAATCATCAAGAAAACATGCATAGTCTCATCAATACAATGACATTCAACACATTAAGACCTCCTAGACTCAAGAGTCGACTCTCGATCTCGGCAAACTCATGCAAATCAGCTGATCAAGACATCCGACACGAAATTAAATCTCTCGTCAAGCATGTTCCCTCACAACACAAGAGAATTTCCCCCTTTACAATCATATGATCTCAAAAACATTATAGCAGGACCATATGAACACAATTTCGCTCTCTCTCCCAAAGAATTCACATGCATCATGTCATGACCCATAAGCTTGCCTCTAGTGTATTACTCCACTAATATAAGGACGAGTGATGTAAGATCGCGTAGGACTTAACGGGTTGTAATATAAGCTAAGGAACTAGTACATACTGGGCTAACCAATAATAACAACTAGCACCCTTAAGCGCTTTTCCATACATCCCGCCACATTATGGGTATTGTTTCTTCCTTCATCCTCCCCTTTCTTGAAGCCTTTCTTTATTTTTATTCCCATTTCTTTAACCACACTCAACTTAATAACAAAGATTAGGTATACATCTTCATTTTATTAAATTCGGCAAGTGCACCTTTGACCTTTTCTTTACTTTCACCACTTTCTCTTTTTCTTTGTTTTCACAATTACTACTCCTTGACACTGTGGGAAAATTTCTTTTCTTGAGCGCTTAAGAGTTTTGGATCAAATTCACGGATAATGAAAAGAAGGGGTTAAGCTCGATTTGTACCTTTTCGACAAAAGAAAAAAAATAGGCTAAAGGCTCAATGGGCTAACTAGGATGTACATTCAAGGTAGGTACGATAATGAAAAAAAAAACTTTCGGCTAAATCAAAGAAATGCCTACATCCTTTCCTACCATACACATCCTTCATTTCATTTCGTACACACACCAGGCAAGTTCTAGACACTTCACAATAGCATGGAAGAATCGAAACCTCACCACACTCTCATTGCACATGCTCAACTCAAGACATATTCACAGACTCTTCAATCAGCTAATTACAAGAATTCAAACATTAAGCCTCAATCACAACGAATCGAACTCTATAGTCTAGGTATCTCAACATGTTCACAGAGTTGCATTCTTTCATCCGAATCACCTTTGCATTCTAAATGTCATGTACAACACGCAACCAGAACTCCGAACCATAAAGTAACAACACGTTTGGGATACAAACAAACAAAAGAAAAAATTAAAAAGAATAAAAGAAATCTACTCCTATCGACTACATTTCCCTTAAGATGGTCATCATCCATCCATCATAGGGAACGATCACTATTTACGACTTCGGTTCTATGGGACTATTCTTGGTAAAAGCACTGAAAACAAACGCCGAGAAACCCAATCAAAACAAATTCACAAAAAAATTTTAAAATATCGATAATTTCGATAAAAGAAAAATATTTACACAACCAGCTAACAACAACTCCATACAGCACATAACAGCTTCACATTAATTACAATACCAAATTACAATACAAAACATAAACATCAAAATCACAGGGTCACAATTTTTCACAGGCACAACAACAAATCAGAAACATAAATAACAACAAAACAACCAGCACCTAACTACTCCCACCCCACACTTAAATCGAAAATGTCCCCAGTGTTCACAAAATTAAGCATAGCACAAGAGTAGGTGGTGAAACTCCCTGATTAATCGAAGTATTCCACTTCTTCGTCAGGTGCGGTTGCCTCATCCCCCATAACCGAATCACCCCCGCTATCCTCATCTGACTCAACATCTGAGTCATCGCGGCGTGTCTCCTCGTTTATGGGGACATCATCATCAACGGGCTCCACAAAAGCTGGCCCCACTCGGCAAAGAGCCCTGGCATTTTCGCCGAAGGGGTAGTCCAACTGCCACAGCTCATCTTCTATTGTTGGCCTCCCGCCTATGCGAAACTGTAGCATATGTATCCTGAACATGCGGGCCATATACTGATCATCCAGAGCATGTCGCTCGGCTAATGTGAGAACTGGCCCGTGAGTGGTGTTGGGTGCCTTAGTTTTGGTGACGTCCAAGGCATGCCTCTCCATCTGCGGGATGTAGTCTAGGGCCTCTTCCTCAACATCTAGGCCTCTCAGGAAAGTGGTCAGCAAGCCACCAAACCCGTACTTGTGCCCTTGATGCAAACGGGCTCTCTTTATGGCGGAGATGATCACCACCCCAACATTAATCTCCAGCCCTTTCATTAGGGCGTATACAAAACACACACGATCCCGGGTGACATCTGTCATGTGCACCCCCGGGATCAAGTAGGAACACACGATCTTAAGCCAAATTCTGGCTTCCCTATTTATTTGAGAGTAGGGCAGCGTCTCATGGTAGCCCCTCTCCTTGTGCCTGCTCCACCGTGCTGTAGAATGGGCTCCATACAGAGTGCGTCTGATATCTGCATATGGTGAAGTGATGTTCAGCTGTCGAAGTACATGGGCGTCTGTGTCCCGCGCCCCCAAAATGGCATTCAGGTGATGGGGCTCAAAAGTGACTACCTGCCCCCTTATTTTGACGGTGTGACTTCGGAGTGTCGGGTTCCAGTTGGCGTAGAACTCCCGAATCAGGTGGAGATTGAACTCCCTAGGCTCTTCAAAAATGAAGTTCAGCCCGGCAACATCAATCCGGTGTACAATTCTGTGGAACTCTTGTGCCAACGGCTCCCTTGCAATATGCTCCTCGAGGAAGTATTTGCTTTCCTTATGCTTTGTGTACAATTTCTTCCCTTCCTCTATCACCCATCGGGTTCCGTATTGACGGCGTTGGCCGCGCGGAACCGCTGGTGCTGCTGGGACTACTGTTCCCAGTCTAATTCTTTTACTTCTGGCGCCTGATGTAGATGCGCCCTTTCCTTTGTCTTGCCTGCTTGACATTGTTCCTGTCAAATCAAACAGACAGTCCCAATGTTTTTCAAATTAAAATTAGCTTCGACTAAGGTTGGTTTAAGCTAGGCCACACCACACTTAGTCTTTAGCCACAATTACGACATTACGGCAAGACAATTCTCACTTTCCAATTTACAAAAAAAACAACAACATGCCTCGTGCATTCAGAGAATTCGATGGAATAAATTCTACGTACTACTCAGACTTCGTACAGCTAATCCAAATATCACCATCAATACCATTTCATCACATAGCACTTAGCAAAAACAAAAAAAAACTTCGCTTAACACAACCTATGCAATTCAACAATTTCATTCTCCTGAAAATCCATCATTTACTTAGCATATTCACAACAAGCACAACACAATTCACCTTACCCAACATGCCCAACCCATAATTTCCACATTTTCAATCACATTTAGTTTCTTCGCAATCAAATTCTAACCCTAGCTACATATTTAACCAAAATTCGATCAAGCATATATTTATCGAGTTCATACAATCAAAATGATACTACGAACCTCAATCAACAATAACTTAAATGAATTCAAGCTCAATTTACAATTAGGGCAAGTTTTACTCACTTTACATGCTCAAAATCGACAAATTTGACAAGAATTGAGATGAAAGTAAAGAACATACCTTTAGTTCGATGAAATTGAAGAAAACTCGAAGAAAACTTGTTCCTAGGTCCGTGTCACGTTAGGGAAGGGGGAGTTTTTGGGTTTTTGTCACGGAGGGGGTGAGAAATGAGGAAAAATTGAGGGAATTCGGGGTTAAGAAGGGGTATTTTCGCGCGGGTCACCCGGCGACCCGGTGTGACCCGTCGCGATTAAAGCCTCAATGTGTCACGGAGGGTAACACGGAGCACCCCCTCCGTGACAAGGAGCCAACGTGGAGGTATTCTGGAATTTTAAAAATTCCAAAATTAAACCTCAACGTGTCACGGAGGGTAACGCGGAGGCCCTCCTCCGTGACACGGAGCCATCGCGCAGGATCACTACAAATCACATGAGAATGTACTACAAATTCACATTTTAACTACAAATCACATGAGAATGTACAATTATCAATGGATAAACAAGACGAAATGAGGCATTTGAGTATCACTTGGACATATAATTCTGCCCAAGATCAACAGGTAGGTACTATTCGGGCCAATAATAGTGATTATCTTCCCTAAGCGCTTTTAATACATCCCCCATTTCATTACGAATATCTATGCTCTTACTTCACCTTTATTCTTTTCAACTCTCATTTTTCCTCTTTGTTCCCCATTTCATTAGGCACACTTAAGCTCTCAGTAAGGAGTACTTGAGCAATTTTCTTTTTCGCTCTTTTCTTCTTTTACTCCCTACTAACTCTTATTTATTTTTAAATAAGTGCACCTCTAGTCTTTTCTTCAACTCCCACGACTACTCTTTTCCTTCTTCTTCCAACTCCTCACTCCTTAACTGTCTTACATTTTTCACTTAAGTGCTTAGGAGTTTTGGATCAAATTTAAGGATATTAAAAAGAAAGGATTAAACTCATTTGTGTCTAGCAAAGAATAGGGTAAAGGCTTAATGGGGCTAACTAAGATTAGACATTCAAGGTAGGAAAAGCGAGGGATAAAAATTAGGCTCATTCAAAGAAATGTCTAAATCATCTCCTACAATCGACACCCCTCATTTTGTTTTGTATACATGCCAGGTTAGTTCTAGACACTACACAATAGCATGGAATATTCAAAAACCCTACACACACAACACATGCTCTCTTAAAGACAAATTCAGCAGACTCTTAACTCAGCTAATCGCAAGAATTCATAATTAAGCTTTAAGCACATAGAGTCATATTCAAGAGCCTAGGTGTCTCAATTAGAGTTATACAATTGCTAAACATGCCTCAAAATTTACAACATTTGCATCTCACAATCGTGTATAGCACATAACATGAACATCAAGCCATCAATCAGCTAAGGGTTCAAAAATAAGAACCTATTGACTAAATTTCCCTCAAGATGGTCGTCATTCATCCATCGTCGGGAAAAGTCCCTAACTATGACTAACATCATTATGTATAGACAAAGAAAAAATTTATTCATTGATTCAAAGTGTTTCCATTCGGAAAAGAACCGAAAAGAAAAACCAAAGGGTGGGTGAATTATGCTCAACTTAAACTCTTTCATCAAACAATATCATACTAAGCACTACCTTCACCCGAATTCATTAAGCACAAAATTTTGAAATTTCTCCCACCCCACACTTAAATCATGTTATGTCCATAAAGCATCAATTAAAAATAATACAAGGGTGAGAAATATTCCCTAAGGCCTTTAGGCCTAGCTAACAACATGTTCTTCCTCATTTTTGAACAAATGGGTCCTTGACCCCACACTCATCTTTTTCCATGCTCCTTAGCTTCTTCTTCTAAGGGTACTCAGACTTCCCCTCAATCCGTGCTTAAGTCACCACCACAACAACAAAAAGTGAAAATAAATAAAATCAAAACAAAATAAAAATAAAATTGTACCTGTGGTACCCTTGGGTTGCCTCCCAAACAACACCTGATTTTATGTCACAATATGATGCATCAAGTTCCACCACTTTTCTTTCCATTTTGAGGATATGAATAGCACCCCTAATTTCTTTTCCAATTTCCTATTATGCTCTAGGGGTGGTGGTGAAAATTTTAAAGGACCAAATAGTAGATGTCGCCTCTTACACTTATTGGCCCTTAAGTAAATGAAGTCATTCTGTCTCTTCGACTCAGCAAATTTCAGAATGTACGGGATTTTTTCTTCACGTAAACCTTTCTCTATAAGCTTGGAAGACTCTTTTTCTAGGTTTTCAACCAAATTTAATGTTGATAAATGCTTTGAGTGGGGCAAAATACACCTCAACCCTAAAAATGCATTTTTCTTTACCTCCTTACTTTTGTACACCTTCTCTACATCAACATCTGACTCCACATGATTGTCAAATGGTTGGAACTCTATCTCCCCTTTTATGACTAGATTGGCCATATATTTGAGACAATTATAGAGACTCTCACGAGCTTTTAATTGTTGAGCTTGTTCCAAGAACTCACTCTTTTTTTCTCCTTGAGATCCTTCTTGAGTATTGGCTAAGACATTGACTTGCAAATCAGTGCAAGCTTCAGCCTCGGCCTTTATCTCCGTGAACATGGCTTTCATCATTTCTAGGGCCTCTCCATTTTCCTTTGTCTGAATTCTCATTACTTTCATCTGCTCCCTCATCACTTTTGCCTGCTCAAGTACCAGTTTTAACATGTTTTCTATCAAAGTTTGGTGTTTTATGTCCTCCTCTTCATCATTCATGTACTCATCAAAAACAATAGAAGGATCATAGTAGGGCTTGGGAAAGGGGAATACAAATTTGGACAACCATTCCAATGGCCATCCTGACCACCACATATACTACAAGTAGGACAATATTGCCACAAGTGGGGTCCTCCATAATTCAGACAGGACTCATCGAAATATGAATATCCACCATTCAACCCATTTGTGTTCCATGATGTCATGTCAAGAAGGATACCAAATTAAAAACAAAAATAAAATAAATCTAAAACTAATAAATATTTTTTTCAACACTTAAAAAAATTAGACACTAACACAAAATAAGAAATTTACCAATTTCGCATGTCCCCGGCAACGACGCCATAAATTTGTTTGCGCCCCAGTGCACGCGCTAGCGCACACGGTCGTACAAGTAATACAATGGCCTTTTCTAAGAGCCAGATGTCGAACCCACAAGGACTGGACTAATTCAGTGAGTATTCAATTTCAAGTGTTAATTTAACCTTCACAAGTGTTGATTGAAGAGATTTTGGATAACTTTAATTAAATCTAAAGGTTATCACAAAACAATCAAGAAAGAATACAAGAAGTAACTAGAGTTAAGGCTTGATAATCATGCAATGCAACAATTCACAATGGTTCCAGTATGAAAATTTTAGTTGTTGTCTCACATAATTTAAATGTGGTGATCATGGTCTTTCGATCCTCTAAACACAAAAAACTAGTCTCACGCCTACATTGTTGAGTGGGGATGTGATGTCCTAATTTGTTAGTAATTTAACTACGTGGATGTGGTTTACGGGGTTTGTGCCTTTGATTATGGACTTCCGTACTTCTAATCATTTAACATGACTTAGCTTCACAACTACTTCTATGAGCGGTGACGTAGAAATTCTAAATCGGTGTCTTGCTATCATCCCATTTTAGTAACCAAGCAACGCAAATTAGGTATAGTTTCTATCCTAACCACAAATCCTATTGTAAAGATAAGAACTTTCTCCCTATATTCTTGTGTTCTAGCCTAAGGTTACTTTTTTGAGATTTTACCTAAGCGCAACGAGTTTGTTTTCATGGTGATCAATCATAAAAATAATAATAATGAAGAATGTAAGACAAAATAACAACTAAAAACTCAAACCCCAGAAGAATTCATGCATTTAAAATCATATCATGTAGCCTCAACCCAGAGAAAGGGTTTTAGCCACTCATGTCCGTACAAATACTCAAAAACATGTTTAAAATGAAGTACTTACAAAAATGATTAAAAGAGAATGAAAAATAACGAACCCTAGGTAGATTTTTTCACTTCTCCCTTTGCTCCTTTTCGTTGTTCTCAAAATATTTCGTGATGAATGATTTTAGGAGCTAAGTCTTAAATTTATACTAAGTGGAAAAAATACAATTTTTGGTCATGGATGTGCTCCAGCATCACAAACCTGGACACCTCAATTTTCCTCCGTGACATGAACTGGTCACGCAGGCTCATTGGAAAACTCAGTTTTTGCATGTCAAGGGCACAGGCCATGCGCGTCGCCTAGCGGGGCACAGCGCTGGTCGCATAGCCCGCAAAGGCGTGACACTACAATAGTGTTCGGTCTATTTGGTATAACTACACGCAAGTGCACCTGGTCGAACAAGTAGTAAAGTGGCTCAACTAAGCCAAGTATCGATCCCACAGGGACTGGACTAAGGTAACAATCTACTCAAGTGTCAATAAACTTCAACTCTAAATTGCAGACAACAGTGTGAAGAAGAGTTCGATATTTTGTTTCCTAATTTTGTACTAATTCTAAAACGAATATACAATTTGAGTCTGAACTATAAGTATGAGCATGCTGAGGTTAAAATGAACATGTAGAGAAATAAATTATCGATACAATTTGGTTAATCTTTCCTTCGGTTGCTAGTCAAGAATTATTGCCTATGGATTGAAACTCTCGTATTTAACCCAACTTAAGAATCATGAACCTTCCACCTACATCTCTGTGATAAAAAGAAATTCATGTTCTAGCCATACAAAACCGATTCCTTAATTGACTAATACGACTTTCAGGTATATCTCTATCCTAAAGGTAAATCAATTCTCAATTTTCCCAAACTAAGAAAAGATCATATCCTATCAATTCACAACTTTCCGATTTCTTTCTCTCTCGAGTGAAACCGGACTTTTTAGATGTACATTAACGTTGGCCACACATTAACGCAGTATGAACAAGAATCAATAGAACAACCATGGAAGAAAAGATGAAAAACCAATTTATCAATAATCACATTTCACTACAATGTTCTTAACCTCAGCAAGAACGGAATTTAGCCACTCATTTGTGGATTAAACATCGTCAAATGAGTGTTAATCATACAAGCAATTGAAATAAAGAAGAATGGAGATAGATAAAAACCCTGAGATTTTCGTCCTCTCAACTGCCTATAACCCACGTTCTTGCTCCACCCAGTCAGAATAATTAAAAATGAACCTAAGTGTTCTATTTATACTAGTGGGAATTTTTCCCGGAATAACAAGCAACGTGTCACGGAGTGCATCGCGGAGCACTGCCTCCGTGACACGCCACCAACGCGGACCCTCACTGGAATCCGGTCGTCCAGGTATTAAGGCCCAACGTGGCACGACGTGTAATGCGGGGCTAGGCCAACGTGCCACGGCCCCAACGCGCACCTTCACCGGAATTAGGCATATATTCACCATCCAGGCAGAATGCATCCGCGATGGCAGCGTGACATGGCTCCATTGCGGAGCCCCTTTAATTCGTGCCTTCCTTGTGCTTTTTCCCTTGCTAGTTTCCGAGTCCAATCCCGATCTCTCCCAACATGCATCTTAGCTCCATAACTTTATATTTTTCCTGCAAAACAACGCTAATCATGTTGGTTAGCATAAATTCACATTTTATTACAATTCACATGAGAATGTACAAACATCGATAGATAAACAAGGTAAAATGACACATTTGAGTATCACTTGGGCATATAAATTTTCCCAAGATCAAGTAGCTCGTAGGCATTGCCTTGCTTTTCCCTTCGCTCGTGTATGCTCTTACGTAGCACGACGCTAGTCGCCCAGGTCTGCCGGCATGGCACGCTGGGCAGTTCGATATTGCTATTTTCATTCACATTTCATGCATTCTTCCTCCAACTCATTCCAACGTTTCATCTTGTTCGTGCATCATCGATTTAAGCCCCTCCTAGCATATTTCACCTACAAACAAAGGGTTAATCACACTAGTTACTCGATGCACTTAAATATTCAAAACCACATGAGAATATAATCAATTAAATTGACAAACACGACTAAACTAAGTTATAAATTAGCACTTGGGCACGTAAATATGCCGAAGATCACTTATTATGGTTCATAGTGCAAATTTTTTTGTGTTGGTAGTAGGTATTCTAGGTTTACTATTTAGTTAAACATCATTTTAAGTTTTTGTTTTCTTTGCCTGAGGACATGCAAAAGTCTTAAGTTGAGGATGTTGATGTGGTATGAGTTTACAACACTTTTGACACTTAAAACTGGAAAACTAGCATGGACTTAGGTGTGTTTATATGGATATGAGGCACTTTTACTTTGTTTTCAGGAAAAATAGATTTTGAAGATGAATTATGCAAAATATGGAGAACAGTACAGAAAAATGTCTTAGTACGGATCTCAGTACGAGTCGTACCATATTGGTATGAGCCGTACTGAGAGCCGTGGAAAGGACCAAGAGAAAACTATAAGGAAAATACAAGTTACGACGAGTCGTGGAAAGGACCAGGAGAAAAGTGTAAGGCAAATACAAGTTACGACTCATGGTACGAGCCGTACCATGGTAGTCGTTGAAAGTTCCAGGAGGAATTGCACAGGCCTAGTGTCTTGGTACAGGTGTTAATCACCCAGTGTGAGACCTACCTAAGACCAGTACAAAGCAACAACTCAAAACTATCCAGTACAAAACCATGTGATTTTTCCTCATTTACGTACCCCACTTGCACTAGCCTAACACCCTTACTACTCATCTTTAACTGGCTTATTTGTACCCAGCTACATGATGGAAGTCCCCTCTCCTAATCGTCACTCGATAGCATAGTCCTTGAATAACTTGATTGATCTAATAAGACGCTTGAATCATGGAAAAGACCAGAAGAATAAAAGACCTGACATAACTCAAGCTACAAGAAGTAGTCACGGATCATGGAACAAAGGTACGAGTCGTACCAAGCCATTCGTGGAAGATAACAGAGAATGTTAGAAAGTGCCAGTTCAAGCCACGGGAAGATTGTATGACTCGTATATTCTTGTTATGAGTCATAGTAGAAGTCAACACTTAGCCAAATTGAGTAGAAGCTAGCCAATGTACGAGCCAAGGTACGACCCGTATAATCCTGTTATGGGTCGTATGCAAAGGTCGCGACAGTTTTTGGTAGTTTTCCTATTTACTTAGGAGAAGGTTCCAATTATTTGTATAAATACTTTTTAGGTTATTTTCAATAGAGAGACGCATTTAGAGAGATCAGAAATTCGAATATTGAATTTTATTTCATCGAGAGACAAGTTGTTGTGAATTTTAATTTAAATCTTGAAGATTTTCTTGCTTTGATTTCTTCTTTGTTTTTGAATTATTCAACATCAATTCTTGCAATAATCAACCAGGTTTTCTTTTCAATCATTGTTGTAAGTGTTAAATTATTGGTTTGTCTATGGATGATATTAATTTACTTATGATTATCAGAGGCTAAAACCTCCACAATTGGAATTGTGGGAACCATGGTGAATTAACGAACTAGGGTGTAATGCTCCAGAAACTCAAAAACCAGACCCGGGAGTTGAAACGGAGAAAATAGGAATTTTTCTCTAGGTAACAGAACGAGTCGTTCTGTGAACCGCGGGGAGTGACCACGAGTCCTTAAATGACTCGAGGTAAGGACTAGAAGCTTATTTGGAAAATTGTTTTTTTGGGTGACCACGGGTGAGACCACAAGTCGTGGCCAGCACCCACGAGTTGTGATATGACCTGTGGCCAGGAATAATTGAAGTCCAGGAAGAAATTGGAAGTGTACTCCATGATTACTCACCACGAGTCATGGTAATTCACCACGATTCGTGGGATGAGTCGTGGTCAGGGACTTAACAAAATGGGTGAACTTGGACAGTGCACTCAACGAGTGCTCATCATGACTCATTAAGGAACACCATGAGTCGCGGTGTTGTTGGTGGCTTAGAATAGATGGGAGAGTAGGAATTTTGGATAGTGTACTCAATGCGTGTGACCATGAGTCGTGGTCACTGACAATGACCCGTTAGGTCAACGGCGGGGACTGACAACTACTTTTTTCCTGTGATTTTTCAAGGGTCATTTAGTAATTTCCTACCCTACTAAACATTAAAAAACGTCATTTTAGTCATAAATTTAGACTTATTAGTGGGGGTAAATGGTTTCTTTCCTTATTCCCCACTCAAACCTCAAGGAAGCAAAACTTAGAATTTTCTCTCAGTGCATTTCAGAGCAAGAACTAGGGCAGACCTTTCCTCCTCAATACTCAAGGAAATTATTTAGGTTTCTTCATCAGGTATGTGGGAATTCAACAAATAGATTGTTCTTCCCTTGTGTCCCCTAAAATTCTTCCTCAGTTCACTATCTGTTCTAGCCCTGAATTTTCGATTGTGAAGATATTGCTATCAAACCTTGTTTAATTCTTGAGGAATATTATTCTGTGCTAATTTTTTATTTTTTCCACCAATTTGTAATTAGAATGATGTCTGATCCATTGAATGTGAATTTTAGCCCTAACTCTTGAAAATAGAAACTAGAATCCTACATAAGTATTGATTCTCGAAATTTCTTTAATCTTTCAGAGTTAGGGGTTTCTATAATAGTTGTATGTGTTAGAAACTCAGTCAAATATATGTTAGAAAATTTCAGTCAGAAAGTTTATATACTCACAAATGTCAGCCTAGTTTCAGTCACATTTTTTAGCAACCTCCGGATTGACCAGAATAATGTCAGCTGATCAGTTTGACTATAGAAATTCCCGAGGTGTCAGTATATCCTCCCACTTATCAAAATCAGATCCAGAACTTAGTGTATAGGTCCACAAGGTGGTCATGACACTTAGACAGATATCTCTGACTAGCCCTAGGAACCCATTCAGATTACAGTTTGGTCTTACACGGTTACGACGCTTCTAGATAAACAGCTCTGACCAGTCTAGAACCCAGTTTCAGAATCTGGTTAGTTAAGACCTTCAGCATACTTACAGATATTTATCCCTGACTAGTCTTGGGCCCTAGTTTCGAGTTATCAGCTTAGTATTCAATTTAGATTATCTAGTGGGAGTAGGACTTAGCACCGAGCGGATCGGTGTTCCAGCGCACCCAGGTTCCTAGAACTACTTTGCCAGCCTAGGTTTCAGTATTTATTGGCCTGATTGGCCCCAAACTTTTGTGATCACCCAGTTCATGGCTTTATACCCTAGTAAGAAATATCGGGTCCTACCAGTGGGGTATATACATTGGACTCCACGTTTAGCTCATGTGGTTACATGTCGGTTATAGACTCTCCCAATACTCAGTTGAGTCCAGTTTCAATTCAATTCAAATCAGTATTCCAGACTTAGAACATGCTTTGACCATCAGACAGGGTCTTGTAGACCACTTCAGTAGTTCAGCTATTCAGTTCAGTAGCTTTAGTTGGTCCTTGCATGCCTTTTTAGTTCAGCATTTTCTTTTACTTATCCCCATGGTGTTATGTTTCTCTCACTTATTTAGTACATTCAAAGTAATATGCATACTTTTATGTTGTATCTTTTCATGATACAGCCGCAGGTTCTCAAACCCAGCTCCGTTAGCCGACTTTGATCAAATCTCCCTCTCTCAGCAGCAGAAGTGTGAGTCCTCATTTTTCGAAGATTTTTTCATTATCTCAATTATGTTTATTACATTCAGTTGGACTTAGAGTTAGCTGGGGGGTGCTTGTATCAGCAACTCATCAGTTATATGGCTTTCAAACATAGACTTGGTTTTTTTTAGACTATTAGTGTTGCCCATACTATTTTGATGTTTATGATTCAATTTTAAATTCTCTCATAAATTCTTTATGTTATTATTTCAAGCTTCCACTGTATGTATTTATATTACTCAGAATACCTGTGTATGATGGATAAAGGGTTGACTTGGGATCACTTGTGAATCCAAGTACCGTGTCCTATCTAGGGTGTAGACTAGGGGCGTGACAAACTTGGTATTAGAGAACTAGGTTTAGAGTGTCCTCGGAATGTCTGAAAGCCGCATCGAGTAGATTCCTTTTCATGGGTGTGAAGCGCGCCACACTTACGATGAGGAGTCTACAAGATGTTATTAGGAAAACTCTCTTTTATTCATACTCTTTATTGTGCGTTAAAGTTCAATTCCAAAAGCGTCCTTCTAACTCGCGCTCTATTTCATTTTAGTGAATTATGCCTTCTAGACGCGGTAACAGAATAAGTGCTGGCAATGCCAAAAGACCTGCCCCACCAGCCCCAGTAGCCCCTCAAGATGACATAGTGTCCACTGCAGAGTTCATGGCGGCTATCCATCTGTTCGCTCAAATAGTCACCAATCAGGTGACCCAACAGGTTGTTTTGTTTAATACAAGCGGGTCTGCAGCAAGTGCTAGGGTGCAGGACTTCACCCGAATGAACCCCTCATCATTTCAGGGATCCAAGGTGGTGGAGGACCCCTAAGAGTTCGTGGACGAGATCATAAAGATTATCCACATTATGGGTGTCAGCTCCTCTAGGAGTGCTAATCTGGCTGCCTACCAGCTAAAAGGGGTAACCCAGGTCTGGTATAAACATTGGAAAGAGGGGCGGCCAGCAGGAGCAGGACCAATGGAGTGGGAAGAGTTCAACACAGCCTTCCTGGACAAATTTTTCCCTCGGGAGTTGAGGGAGGCAAAAGTGGCTGAGTTTATGAACTTGAGATAGGGCAACAAGACCGTAAAAGAATATGTATTTGAGTTTACCAGGCTGTCTAAGTACGCTCCAGAGATGGTAGCCAAGCCAAGGGCTCTCATGTTGAAGTTTTTGAATGGAGTGTCGAACCTGGTCCTCAAGGAGTGCAGGACAGCGATGCTGATTATGGAAATGGACCTCTCCGACTTGATTGTCTATGCCCAGCAGATTGATGCCAAAAAACTGAAGGACGTGGAGCGAAAGAATAAATAGGCAAGGACTGGCCAGTTAGATTACAACCATCAGAGGTCTAGCGATAGTAGTCGCCCATAGCAGCAGCAGCAACAGTAGCAGAGAACCCTAGCACTCAGCTCAGCCAGCGCCCCAACCTTCCGATCCTGCCAGGATCGGAGGGGTGGAGCATCTAGCTCTCAGTCTCAGAGCTACAATGCCAGTAATAGATATCCAGGTTGTTCTAATTGTGGAAAGAACCACCTAGGAGAATGTCTTTAGGGTCGAGGGGGTTATTTTGGTTGTGGACAGTTTGATCATCGGCTTAAAGATAGGATTGGAGGGGTGGAGCATGTAGGTCTCAGTCTTAGAGTTACAGCGCCAGTAATAGATATCCAGCTTGCTCTAAGTGTGGAAAGAACCACCCAGTAGAATGTCTTCAGGGTCGAGAGGGTTATTTTGGTTGTGGATAGCTTGATCATCGGCTTAAAGATTGCCTGTCAATAGGACGGGGGAGAGGACAATCCACCACATCATCAGCTCCAGCAAGCCGACCAGCTCAGCAAGAAAACACATCAGGTACAGATGGCGGTCAGCGCCAATACCGTTTTTATGCATTGTCTTCTTGTCAGGATCAGGAGAGCTCACCTGACATAGTCACGGGTATGTTATGCCTCTTTCATCTGGATATGTATGCCCTCCTAGATCCAGGACACCCTTTCATTTGTGACTCCCTACATAGCAGTCTAGTTCAATATCAATCCGAAGGTCCTCTCAAAACCATTCTCAGTCTCCACCCCTGTTGGCGAGTCAGTTAGAGTCAGTTGGGTATATAGAAACTTTCCAGTCTCGATCTTGAATAAAGTCATTCCAGCTGATCTCGTAGAGTTAGAAATGGTCGATTTTGACCTTATCCTCGGTATGATTGGCTACACTCAGATTATGCCTCAGTTGACTGCAGAACTAGAGTTGTCAAGTTTCAGTTTCCAAATGAACCAGTGGTAGAATGGACGGGCAGTAGTTCAGTGCCTAAGGGTCGATTTACTTCCTACCTAAGGCCTAGAAGCTCATTTCATGGGATGCATATACCATCTAGTTAGGGTCAAGGATTCCAACTCTAAGACCCCAACTATCTAGTAAGTTTCGGTGGTCAGCGAGGTCCCAGATGTATTTTCTGAGGATCTTCCCGAAGCTCCCTCTGAACGGGAAATATACTTCGAAATAGACCTCCTCCCAGATACTCATCCCATCTCCATATCTCCTTACAGAATGGCTCCAGCTGAGCTTAAGGAGTTGAAGGAGCAACTAAAAGATCTTCTGGACAAGGATTTTATCAGACCCAGCATCTCTCCCTGGGGTGCTCCAGTGATATTCATGCATAAGAAAGACGGTACCCTCAGAATGTGTATAGATTACCATCAATTGAACAAAGTCACAATCAAGAACAAGTATCCCCTACCCAAAATTGATGACTTGTTTGACCAACTTCAGGGAGCCAGTTGTTTCTCAAAAATCAATCTTAATTTGGGGTATCATCAGTTATGGGTCAGAGAGTGTGACATACCAAAAACAACATTCAGAACTCAGTATGGTTACGAGTTTGTGGTTATGTCCTTCGGGCTAACAAACCCCCCCGCGGCCATTATGTACCTGATGAATAGAGTCTTCAAGCAATATCTAGATATGTTCATCATTGTATTAATCAACGACATTCTGGTATAATCCAGAAATGAGGAAGAGCATACTAACCACTTGAGATTAGTACTACAGACACTCAGGGATCGCCAGTTTTTTGCCAAGTTCAACAAGTGCAAATTCTAGTTGAAGTCCGTGACTTTCTTGGGTCATGTGGTATTGAATGAGGGAATATAGGTATATCCTCAAAAGATAGAAGAAGTGAAAGATTGGACCAGACCTACCTCTCCGACGGAAATCAGAAGTTTCCTGGGTCTAGCATAAGTAGAATTTTCTCTCAGAGCATTTTAGAGGAAGACCTAGGGAAGACTTTTCCTCCTCTATTCTCAAGGAAATTATTTTGGTTTCTTCATTAGGTATGTGAGAATTCAACAAGGGGATTTTTCTTCCCTTGTGTCCCCTAAAACTCTTCCTCAGTTCACTATCAGTTCTAGCCCTAAATTTTTTATTGTGAAGATATTGCTGCCAGACCTTGTTTAATTCTTGAGGAATATTATTATATGCTAATTTTTTATGTTTTCCACAAATTTGTAATTAGAATTATGTCAGATCCATTGAATGTGAATTTTAGCCCTAACTCTTGAAGAAAGAAACTAGAATCCTGCATAATTATTGAATTCTCGAAATTTCTTGAATCTTTCAAAGTTAGGTTTCTATAATAATTCAATGTGTTAGAAACTCAATCAAATATATGTTAGACAATTTTAGTCAAAAAGTTTATATACTCAGAAATGACAGCCTAGTCTCAGTTAGAATTTTTAGTAACTTCTGGGTTGACCAGAATAATGTCAGCTGATTAGTTTGACTACAGAAATTCTCGAGGTGTATCACCTCCTAGTCATCAAAATCAGATCCATAACTCAGTGTATAGGTCCACAAGGTGGTCATGACACTTAGATAGATAGCTCTGACTAGCCCTAGGACCTCAGTCAGATTACAGTTTGTTCTTAGACGGTTACGACGCTTCAAGATAAGCAGCTCTGACCAGTCTAGAACCCAGTTTTAGAATCTGGTCCGTTAAGGACTTCAGGGTACTTATAGATATATATCCCTGATTATTCTTGGGCCCCATTTTGGAGCTCTCAACTTAGTATTCAGTTTATGTTATCCAATGGGAGTAGGACTTAGCATCGAGCGGAACGGGATTCTAGCGCACCTAGGTTCCCAGAACTACGTTTCCAGCATAGGTTTCAGCATTTATTGTCCTGATTGGCCCCGGACTTTTGTGATCACCCAGTTCATACCTTTATACCCTGGCAAGGTATATTGGGTCCTACCGGTGGGGTGTATACATCGGACTCTACGTTTAGCTCACGTGGTTATATGTTTGTTATAGACTCTCCCACTAGTCAGTTCAGTTTAGTTTCATTTCATTTCAGATCAGTATTCTAGACTTAGAACATTCTTTGACCATCAGATAGGGTCTTTTAGACCACTTCAATAGTTCAGCTATTCAGTTCAGTAGCTTTAGTTGGTCCTTGCATGCCTTTTCAGTCCAGCATTTTCTTTTATTTATCCCATGGTGTTATGTTTCTCTCACTTACTTAGTACATTTAAAGTAATAACACATACTTTTATTTTGTATCATTTCATGATATAGTTGCAGGTTCTCAGACCCAGCACCGTTAGCGACTTTGATGAGATCTCCCTCTCTCAACAACACATGTGTGAGTCCTCATTTTTTGAGGACATTATTTCATTACCTCAGTTATGTCTATTACATTAAGCTGGACTTAGAGTTAGCTTGGGAGGGGGGGGGGGCTTATCCCAGCAACTCATCAGTTAGATGGCTTTCAGACATAGACTTGGATTTTTTTCAAACTATCAGTGTTCCCCAAACTATTTTGATTTTTATAATTCAGTTTTAAATTCTCTCATAAATTCTTTGTGTTATTATTTCAAGCTTCCGTTGTATGTATTTATATTACTCAGAATACCAGTGTATGATGGACCAGGGGTTTACTTAGGGTCACTTGTGACTCCAAGTACCGTGTCCCGTCCAGAGTTTAGACTCGGGGTGTGACATAGTGTTACACAAAGTGATTCCAAACTAATGCTAAACACTTGTATTGTATTCTCTTCATATTTAATGTATCTTAACGAAGTGCAACATTAAGACTCTCCCGAATTCTTTATTTCCTTGAACCTAAAGACATAGATATTAGGAAAAGAGAATTACAACAAAGACTTGATCTTTATGGGTCATTATATAACTTGAGTTGCGGTCCAAGGATAGTTAATTTGGAACAAATTTATAATGGTTGAATTGAAATCGCTCATGAGACCTCACTTAGTGATTGAGTATAGTCATCCAATAGGGATGAACCAGTCGTTTGGATGATCCCTAGTTATCAATTATACAAGTAAGCATTGGGATAGATCACAAGTGTAAAATCGATGTAGTTATGAACCTATAGGGAACACTTACCCTATTTAATTGCATATCTTGATAAACAACAACCGATTTTCAATCTTTCTTTATAACTTTTTTTATAAACCCCTTTTTTGGAGATAACTTACCTAACATCTTAAATACCTGCGTTATTCTATATCTTGACCATATTCCTTGTGGGATCGACCCCAACTTTTGTTGGGTTCTTTATTAACAGCGTCCGCTTCATGCTTTATCAAGAGTGTGAGTTTGAGTGTTATCAGTGAGCTAGTCCTTGACTGCATATTGTGAGTATGCAATTTTCTATGTGTTTAGAACTTGGTTGCCGGATGAAAAGACTAAGAAAACCAATCACTAAATTGTGAACGAACTTAAGACTAAGGAAATGTTTTCAAGCCTAGTAAGGAAAAATGAGACCACCGAAATAAAAATGCCTTAACATGGTTTCTTACCATTTCATTTTTATGTTATGGAGTATGTTAGGTTGAAGGGAGACCCCCTAGTTCCTCTCCCTTAAACCAACGTCAAATTAGTGACCTTCCAGGTTCTAAGGTCCCTTCAAAATTTAATTATGCACCTTGTTGAAACTCTTGGGTCATCCACATCTTCTTATGATCTTTATGAGTCTAGAATACATGTGTTTATATGCTAAGTGTTAGATTAATATGTTAATGTACTCACTTGAAATTGTACGCTACAAAGAAGGCCTACCTAGGCCAAAGTACAATGATTTTTCATTTTTTATGCTAGGTATATTAGATTGGCTCAATGTAAGCTATACCAGTTTTATTTATGATGATGATATGAGATTTATGACCTCATGTAATACCTTGAGAGTCCCTAAGATCATATTTGAGGCTTGCAGCAAAAACCAGTAGGAAGAATGGCACCAATCCATTCAACGACTCTCAGAACAAGTCAATCTTTGAACCAATGACTTGTTAGTTATCTCATGGTGAGGAACTTCAAAAAATGTAAAAAGATTCAGCTAAAACTGATGAGTGGATTATATGAGCCATTGATAGATTGTACCGGCCATTGGTTTTAGTTGTTGTAGCAGGTTCAGAGGATGATTCAGAGCAAAAGAAGGAACCAACAAGGGAACCAACGAACTGTTGGTTGTACTAGCGGTCTGTTGTATTGGTCATGGATTCTGCCAGTAGGTTTTTTAATTCGACAGTCCGGGGGTGTTTTAGTAAAACCCTATGCTTTTAACTTCTAAATGACTTCATTTTGGGTATACTAAAGAGTTAATTATAGGGTTTACTTATCTTAATTCCTTATTCCTCTCAAAAACACCATAGTTGAGAAATCAAGCTCTCAAGGGAAGTAAGGGTTCTTCATCTTCTCCAAGTCTCTTAGGTCTCAATTCTAAGTAAGAATTCCATCAATCCGGATCTTGGGCATAATTGCATGCCCAAATGATACTTTATTACCTAAGTTGGACTTGTTTATCTACTTTTATGTGTACATTCTCATATGGTTTTTATGTAAATGTGTATTTATACTAACCAACATGATTAGTTATTGTTTTTGCAGTTAGAATGAATTTCGGAAACTAATCTACAAGTTGGTGAAGTGGAGGAATGGACTCGGAAGCAAAACTCGGAAGTCGGCAAGAAAATGCTAAAACTTGATGCTCTGCGGCAGGGCCGTGTCACGCCACCATCGCGGAGGCATTCTGCCTAGAGTAGAATTTCAGTTGAATTCCAATGAAGGTGCACGATGGCACCGTGTCACGGAGCCTATGCTCCACGTTCACTTCAGTGACACAGTGGGAAGACTTAGTTGCACACCCGGATTCCAGTAAAGGGGCGCGACACATCCGTGGCACGAAGATGAGGCTCCGCGATACCCTCCGTGCCACACTGAGGATAATAATCCAGCATCCAAGTTCCAGTGAAGCTCTGCAACAGGGCCGTGGCATGGAGCTGATGCTCCACGATACCCTCCGTGCCATGTTGCCAGTTTATTCCGGGAAATTTCTCACTTGTATAAATAGCACACTTAGGTTTTATTTTAAGATATCTAACATTTCAAGCTAGAATGTGGGTATCAAGCAGTTGAGATGAAGAAGTTCTTGGGTTAATCCTCTTCCTTTTTCTCTTAAATTTCAATTGCTTGTATGATTTCTACTTGTTTGAAGATGTTTAATCATCAAATGAGTGGCTAATTCACCTTTGGTTGAGGTTGAGGATGATTGCAGTAGTATGTAATTAATGTTATTTTAGTTTTTATCTTCTCTACAACGGTTGTTCTACTAATTCTTGTTTTCACTACATTAATGCTTGGCCACTGTTAATGTAAATCCTAGAATTCCAGTTTTATTTCTGAAAGGAATATTAATTGGATAGATGTGAATTGGTAGGATATGTTCCTGTATTGGTTGAGAAATTAAGAGAAGATTAACGTTCAGAATAAAAATATATATGTAATGTCATATTTGGTCATCTATGGAATTTGTTGTGTATTGCTAGAATATGAAGTGTTTGCATCACAGAAATGTGTAATGTAAGTCTCATGATTCTTTAATTGGAGAGGAGTTCAAAAGACTCAATCCATTGGTTAATAATTCCTGACTAACAACTGAAGAGAAGTGTTGACTGAAGTTTAATCAATACATTACATATCTGCTTGTTTTGCCTTAACCTCAGCTTGTTCATGCTATTGTTCATATTATAATTTACAATCTTTTTACTTAAAGTTACATTAACTAGTATTCTTGAAAAATCACCATTTGTTCTATTTGTCTGCTTGTATAAAGAAGTGCGTATACTAAACACGTAAAGAAAAATTACTGTCACATTACAGTCCCTGTGGGTTTGATACCTGGCTAGAAATAAAGCCACTTTATTACTTGTACGACCACGTGCACTTGCGTGTTACTGGGAGTGAACAAGTTTTTTGCGCCGTTGTCGGGGAATGGCAATTGGTGACTTAAATTTTCTTAGTGTTTGTTTACAAGTTCGATACAAGTGTTTATAACTTGATCTTAGCATTTCTCTTGCAGGTACTAAGTTGTTTCTGAACGTTGGCAAGAGATAAGGAGTTGATGGATTCGTTTTTAGTGTCGGAGAGACAATTTCATCTACAGAAGAGGGAAGCTCTAGAAAAACAGTTGCAGTTATTAAGGAGAGCAATTTGGGAGCAACAACAGCAACCACCAATTGTAAGGGCAGTTTTTGTGCCCGAAGAGATGGCAGCAAGACCGGTCTGCGAGGTGGCAATCCCACATGCAAACAATGTAACATCCAGCATTTGCAGGCCGGAACCAGGAGGGAGATTTGAACTTAAGCAGAATATGGTGCAATTATTGCACACCAGCAAGCAATTTACAGGTCTCCCTCACGAAGATCCACAGCAGCATCTCCAAAACTTCTCAGAGATAAGTGACACATATATACCTGCTGGAGTATCATCTGATTATGTGAGGCTTACACTATTTCCGTTTTCACTGCTGGGGGAAACCAAGAGATGGTTAAAGGCTGAACTGCCAAATTCTATTACTACTTGGGATGACCTAGCTAGGAAGTTTTTGATACGATTCTTTCCATCAGGGAAGATAGCCAGGCTTAGAAGTCAGATTCTAAGCTTCAAATAGAGAGAGGGTGAGAATTTGTATCAGGCTTGGGAGAGGTTCAAGTCAATGCTAAGAGATTGTCCTCACCATCACCAGTCTAATGATGTGTTGGTGCATACATTCATTGAGGGCTTGGAACCGCATACAGCAGCCAGGGGGAAGGTATTGGAAAAGACCTATGAAGAGCTTTACACCTTGTTGAACCGCATTTCACAAGGTAATCTAGAATGGAATGCGGATACAACTCGAGGGGGAGCAAAGAAATCCACAGGGGTCTTTGAGGTGGATGGATTCACACCTATTGCTGCACAGATAGCTGCTTTGCAAAATTAACTTACCACTCATTTCAGCAGTATGAGCTTGAGCCAGGCACAAGCCCCAGTCAATGTAGTTCATCAACTGTGGTGTGAAGTCTGTAGAAGTAGGGAACACTCAGTTGAGTGTTGTGGTGCCAATCTAGATTCAGTAAATTTTGTTGGAAACGCCCAGAGGTGCAGTAATCAGCAGTATGGCAACAGTTACAACCCAAATTGGAGGAATCATCCGAATTTTTCATGGGGGAGTAATAGTCATCTGGGACAGAGTTCAAATCAGGGCGTACACTGAAATCAAGGGGGTCATCAAAATTTTCAACTGCAGTTCAAAGGAAATAATGCACCTCCTCAATCCAGCAACATCGAGGATATGCTCAAAACCATAATAGCTAACCAGGCGTAGATGCAGGCTGATCATGTAAAATTGACAGCTAACATGAAAAATCGGCAGTTAGCTACAAAGGCATTGGAGTATCAGTTGGGACTATTAGTTGGAGCCCAAAATACTAGACCGAGGGGAGGATTACCAAGTGATACAAACCCAAATCCTAAGCAGGTGAATACAGTTTCTACCCGAAGTGGAAAGCAACTCGTGGAGGTGGAACCTGAAAGGCCACCTCAGTAATCTGTAGCAACAGAAAAGAAGGAAGGAAACTATGATGTGAGGGGGAATGAAAAGGAAGCAGAGATGGAAAGACCACTGCCCCCGTTTCCTTAAAGATTTGAAAAAGCACAAGGAGGAAGCATGCTTCAAGAAGTTCATGGAAGTGCTGAAATAGGTACATATTAATCTTCCTTTAGTTGATGTGTTGCAGGGAGAGCCAAAATATGCTAAGTGCATCAAAGACATTGTAGCAAACAAGAGCAGACTGATAGAGTATGCTATAGTTGCACTTACTGAGGAGTGCACCTCCTGTATTCAGAATCGATTGCCGACAAAGCTCAAGGATCCTGGGAGCTTCACTATTCAGATTACAATTGGGCAGTCTATTCGATCTCATGGTTTGTGTGATTTGGGAGAAAGTATAAATTTGATGCCAACATCAGTATTCAAGAAGCTGGGCTGGGCAGTCCTAGACCCACTACTGTGATCTTGCAGCTAGCTGACCGTTCATTAGCCAGACCTGATGGAATTGTGGAGGATGTGCTAGTGCAAGTAGGCTCCCTCATTTTCCTGGTGGATTTTATAATTCTTGATTTTGAGCCAGACGCGGAAGTCCCATTTATTTTGGGACGTCCCTTTTTGGCAACCGGGCGAGCCTTAATTGATGTAGTTGCTGGGCAGCTAACCCTGAGAACTCATGATAAGGTAGAGGTCTTTGATGTCTACAAGGCCATGAAGCTACCAGCCATCTATGAAGAGTTATCAGCAATTAGTGTGTTGAATCAGGAGTCGACCCTTCATATTATTGACTCACAGGATCCCTTAGAGACCGCCTTGGTGGGACGTGATCATTTTGGGGACAGTGCGACATATGAGATGGTCCAGACTTTGAATGAACCAAAATGGTTTTTCAGGAAGCAAGATTTTGAACCATTACAGAGGTCCTTGGAACCATCCCCAAAGCCATCAATAGAGGAGGCACCTAAATTGGAGTTAAAGGCATTGCCTCCACATCTGCAGTATGTATTCTTGGGTGAAGATGACACCTTACCAGTCATCATTTTAGTAGAACTGACAGATTCACACGTGAAAGATGCATTGGTGGTAAGAGGATAAAGAGAGCAATGGGATGGAAGATGTCGGACATTAAGGGGATTAGTCCAGCTTTCTGCATGCACAGAATATTTATGGAAGAGGGATCCAAGCCAAACGTGCAACATCAACAGAGATTGAATCCGGTGATGAAGGATGTAGTCAAAAAAGAAGTGATCAAGTGGCTGGATGCAGGAGTGGTATATCCCATCTCGGAAAGTGAATGGGTTAAACCAGTTCAATGCGTTCCCAAGAAAGGGGGGATGACTGTGGTCACAAATGAAAAGAATGAGTTGATTCCCACACGTACAGTCACGAGCTGGCGAATTTGCATGGATTATAGGAAGCTCAATGAGGCCACTCGGAAAGATCATTATCCTATTCCATTCATTGATCAGATGTTGGACAGGCTTGCAGGGAAGGAATATTATTTCTTTTTGGATGGTTACTCTGGCTATAATCAAATAGCCATAGCACCAGAAGATCAGGAGAAGACCACGTTTACATGTCCTTATGGGACATATGCTTTCAGGCGGATTCCCTTTGGTCTATGCAATGCACCAGCCACATTCCAGCGATGCATGATGGAGATATTCCATGATATGGTGGAAGACTGTGTTGAGGTATTTATGGATGACTTTTCTATTTTTGGTAACTCGTTTGCTATGTGTTTGCAGAATCTTGACAGGGTGTTAGCTAAATGTGAGACTCAAACCTGGTGCTCAACTGGGAAAGGTGTCACTTTTTAGTCAATGAGGGTATTGTTCTGGCCATAAGGTGTCATGCAGAGGGTTGGAAGTTGATCATGCAAAGATAGAGGTGATTGAAAAGCTACCACCACCAGTATCAGTTAAGGGTGTCCGTAGCTTTCTAGGACATGCCGGGTTTTACAGACGGTTTATTCAAGACTTCTCTAAAATTTCTAGATCGTTATGCCAGTTGCTAGAAAAAGAGTGAAGTTTGAATTTGACAAGGAATGTGTAGAAGCATTTGAGGAGCTGAAAAAGAAGATGGTGGAAGCTCCTATTCTCATTGCTCCTGATTGGGAATATCCTTTTGAGTTAATGTGTGATGCAAGTGATGTGGCTGTAGGAGCGGTATTGGGGCAGCGAAGGAATAAGATTTTTCATTCCATCTACTATGCAAGCAAAACTCTTGATATTGCACAAGTTAATTATACAGTCACTAAGAAGGAGATGTTGGCTCTAATGTTTGCATTTGACAAGTTTAGATCCTATCTTGTGGGGTCGAAAGTTGTGGTACACACTGATCATGCGGCAATTCGGTACTTATTTGGCAAGAAAGATGCGAAGCCCAGGCTAATCAGGTGGATGTTATTGCTGCAAGAGTTTGATCTGGATATCCGAGACAGGAAGGGAAGTGAAAATCAGGTTGCAGATCACCTATCGCGGCTAGAGAACCGTTCACATGTGAAGAAGGTGAGAGCATCAGAGAAGAGTTCCCCGATGAACAACTCTTGGCAATAAAGGAAGCTGAACTCCCTTGGTATGTAGATATTGTGAACTTGTTAGTAATTGGAGTATACCCACCTGAGGCAATGGCTCAACAAAGGAAGAAGCTGAGGCATGAGTCTCGGTACTACATGTGGGATGAGCCGTATCTATTCAAGCAAGGACTAGATCAAGTGATGAGGCGATGCATTCCAGAAAGTCAGACGGCAGAGGTACATAGGAGTTGTCATTCATCGTTGTATGGAGGTCATCATGAGGAGAGCGTACTTCTCAAAAAGTGCTACAATCTGGGTTCTTTTGGCCCATACTGTTCAAAGATGTTGCAGCTTATGTCAAAGTATGTGATCGATGTCAAAGAACAGGAACAATCGGCAGAAGACAGGAAATGCCATTGCATCACATATTGGAAGTTGAGGTGTTCGATGTGTGGGGGATAGATTTTATGGGCCCATTTCCACCATCATTTGGCAATCGATACATCTTGGTGGCAGTGGACTACGTGTCTAAGTGGGTTGAACCTGTCCCAGGAATGACAACAAGGTGGTGACTAGATTTGTGAAGAAGCAGATTTTCACTAGGTTTGGTACACCATGAGCAATTATCAGTGATGGAGGGGCACATTTTGTGAATGCAGGGTTCAGGAATTTGCAAGCGAAATATGGGGTTCGGCATAAAGTGGCTACAGCATATCGTCCCCAAACCAGCGGGCAAGTAGAGGTGTCAAAGAGGGAAATTAAACAGATTTTGCAGAAAATGGTGAACGCACAACGCTTTGATTGGGCAAGCAAACTGGATGATGCGTTGTGGGCATATCGAACTGCATATAAGACACCCATTGGGACTTCACCGTACAGATTGGTTTACGGGAAGGCATGTCATCTACCCTGGAGCTGGAACATCGAGCTTTTCGGCTGTGCGGAAGCTGAACATGGATCCTGAGCTTGCAGGAAAGAGGAGATTGATGCAGCTGAGTGAGTTGGACGAGTTTCGATGGCACGCATATGAAAGTGCAAAATGCTACAAAGAAAAAATAAAAAGGTGGCACCTCAGGCACATGGTGCATCGAATCTTTGCGCCGGGCCAAATGGTGTTGCTATTCAACTCATGGTTGAAACTCTTCCAAGGGAAATTACGCTCCAAGTGGTCAGAGCCATTTGAAGTAGCAAGGATGACCCCGCACGGGGTGGTTGAATTGTGGCAAGAGGATAAAAGTTCCACATTTTTGGTGAATGAACAAAGGTGTAAGCACTACTGGGGTGAAGACGTTAATCGAGAGAAGAAGTCTATCACCTTAGTAGATGAATGAGGATGTCAAGCGTCGAGCCGCAATGGTAAACCAGGCGCTGCAAGGGAGGCAACCCGTAGATGTAATGTACTAGACTAGTTAGGAACAAATTCAAAAAAAATTTCAAAAATAGAGAAAAGAAAAAAAAAGCTGGCACTAGGTGGGAGGCAACCCACGATTTTCTAACAAACTATTGTTGTTTGATGATTTTTAGGAAATATGGAGGGAAAAAATATAAAATCTCAAGTGGAAAAGTAAAGGTAAAAAGTGAAAATTGGGTCAAGAGATAGTAAGCCTATGCGTTGGCTCCGTGTCACGGAGGCTAACCTCCGCGTTACCCTCCGTGACACGTTGAGGATAATCCATATATGTTCATGTTTCCAGTAAGCTGCCATGTTGTCTCCATGTCATGGATCTTACCCTCCGCGTTGGCCTCCGTGACACGTTGAGACCAATTTCGCGTCAGGGCAGTTCGGGGCAGCGGTTTGACCTGCGTGAAGTCACTAACTTTAACCCCAAAATTCTTATTTTTCCCCATATTTTATTCATCCCTCCGTGATAACACTACCAATCCCCCTTCTCCCTCAACGTGACATGCCCCTAACATCAAAAAATTTCAATTCCTTCTTTAAAAACTTCACATACCAGGTATGTTCTTGCACTTCTATTCATTTTTCTGCAAATTTTGTATCATGAACATAGTGTATGTTTAATTTCTGCCCTAAGTTCATATAAAGTGTTGTAAGCAATTGGGTTATGGATGAATGTGGTTTGTATGATCGTTTTGATTGGATGAATTCATTGATTACATGATCTTCGTTAAAAATCTTACATTGTTGATAACTAGGGTTGAGAATTGAGTTGGGAAGAAGAAGAAAAGGATAAAAATGGAGATATTTTGGGTTGTGACTGTTGTTTGAGTTGAAACATGTTGTGATTAAAGATAGATTATGTTATGGTTGAAGATTGATTTTTGGGGATGAGGGTAAGAAAAATCCAATAGGTTTGTGTGCACAAACTTAAGAATCGCTTATGATTTATTAAAGGGATAGATGGATGAACTTTAATAATGCATTGTATAAAGTCTGAGTAGTACAATGAAACTGTTCCATCGACTTTTATTAATGCACTGAAACCTTTGGGAAATAAGAGACGAAATTGTGTGGTTGTTCTTGTCAAATTGTATTGATTACGGCTAACAACTAAGTGTGGGGTGATCAATTTAAGCCCAGCCTTAGTAGTAGCCAAATATACCATGCGTGACATTTGAAATATATGCTTTTGATGGACAGGACAAATGTCTGGAAGGCAAGATAAAGGAAAAGGCGCATCCACATCTGGCGCCAGCAGAAAAAGACTGATATTTGGGGCAGCAGTGCCAGCAACACCACCTGTTCCAAGGGGGCAACATAGACAATATGGAATACGATGGGTTACAGATGAGGGAAAGAAATGTTACTCCAAACATAAGGAAACCAAGTATTTTCCAGAGGAACAAATTGCAAGGGAACCACTAGCTCAAGAATTCCCGAGAATCCTACTCAGGATAAACACTGTTAGGTTAAACTTCATCTTTGAAGAACCCAAAGAGTGCAATCTCCACATCATAAGGGAATTCTACGCTAACTGGAACCCCACCTTGCACAGCCACACAGTCAAGATCAGAGGACAGGTGGTTACTTTTGAACCACAGCATCTTAATGCCATCTTGGGGACGCGGGACATAAATGCGCGTGTCCTCTGCCAGCTGAATATCACTCCACCATATGCAGATATCAGACGCACATTATGTGGAGCATGATCAACAGCTAGGTGGAGTCGTCACAAGGAAAGAGGATATCACCAGACATTGCCATACTCCTAAATGAACAGAGAAGCGAGGATCTGGTTGAAGATAGTGTGTACTTGCCTGATCCGGGGGGTGCACATGACTGATGTCACCTGGGACAGAGTTTGTTTCGCATATGCATTGATGAAAGGACTGGAGATAAATATTGGAGCGGTGATTATGTCCGCCATGAAGAAAGCCAGACTTCATCAAGGGCATCAGTATGGTTTCGGTGGTCTTCTAACAGCTTTCCTCAGGGGCCATGGTATTGAAGAGGAGGCCCTGGACTACATTCCTCAACTTGACTGGTGTGCTTTGGATGTCACTAAGACCAAAGAACCTGATACCACATTTGGGCCTGTGCTTACACTCGTCGAGCGACATGCGTGGGATGACCAATACATGGCCCGAATGTATGGGATGTAGATGCTGCAACTACGGATTGGTGGAAGGCCTTCTGCGGAGGATGAATTGTGGCAGCTCGACATGGATTATTCATTTAATGAGCATGCACGAGCATTATGCAGAGTCGGGACCGCATTTGTAGAACCAGTTGATGACGACGTCCCTACTGATGAGGAAACGCGCCGGGATGACTCAGACATTGAGTCAGAGGAGGACGACGAAGAAGATTCTAACCTTGGAGATGAGGCACTAGCACCTGATGAAGAGATTGAACATTTTGATTGATGAGGGAGATACACCACCCAAACATTGTTTTTAATTGCATATAAGCGAACATTGGGGATAGTGTTCCAACTAAGTGTGGGGTGGGAGTAGTTAGGTGATGGTGTAGTAAGGTTTATTGTGCTTCTGTGGTTGTTTAATGTGTGACATTGTGTTTTGTGTATGTTGTTGATGATTTTGTGTGCTGGTGCTGGTGATGTAATAAATTGTTAAGGAATTATTTGTGAAATTATTTGTGTAAGTTATTTGCTATTTTTGTTTTTTATTTTTTTACTATTTTTTCTATTTTTTTATTTGGGTTTCTTGGTTTTTGTTTTCGGTGCTTTTTCCGAGAATACTCCCTTTAAACCGAAGTCTTAGATAGAGATTGTTCCCTATGATGGATGGATGACGACCTTGTTAAGGGAAATTTAGTCAGTAGGTTTACACTTTTTTGAATACATAGCTAATTAATGGTTCGACATTCTTGTTACGTGCTATATTGTAAGATGCAAGTGTGATTAGGATGGAAGCATGCAAGTGTTTTAAACATGTTGAGACACCTAGGCTCTAGAATTCAACTCGATGTGATTAAAGCTTAATTTTGAATTCTTGTAATTAACTGAGTTATGAGTCTGCGAATATGTCTTGAATTGAGCATGTGCAATGAGTGTGAGTTTTTCTAATATTCCATGCTACTGTGAAGTGTCTAGAACTTGCCTAGTGTGTATATAAAACGAAATGAAGGATGTGGATTGTAGGAGAGGATGTAGGCATTTCTTTGAATGAACCTAAATTTTATCCTTTATCTTACCTACCTTGAAAGTTAAATCCTAGTTAGCCCCATTGAGCCTTAAGCCTATTCTTTGATAGTTAGAACATAAGCTTAATCCTTTTCTTTCATTAGCCGTGAATTTGATCCAAAACTCCTAAGCACTTAAGTGAAAAATTCCAAAGAGTGAAGGAGTTAGAAGCGTGAAACAGAAGGAAAAGTAGAAGTTGTGAAAGTTAAGAAAAGGACAAAGGTGCACTTGTTTGAAAATGATTGATTATTAGTAGAGAGTACGAAAGTAAATGAAAAATTTGCTAAAATACTCTTTAGTAGTAAGTTGAGTGTGCTTAATGAAATGGGAACAAAAAGAGAAAATTCAAAAGTGAGAAGAATGAGGAAGAAGTATAGAGGAGATGTCTTTAATGAATGTGGATGTATTAAAAGCGCTTGGGGGAAGATAGTCACTATTACTGGCCAGAATAGTATCTATCTGTCCCTTAGCTTACATTACAACCTTTTAAGTCCTACTTGATCTTACGTTCATACATCCTTAAATTAGTGGAGTAAACACTAAGGGCAAGCTTATGGTTCACTACATGATGCATGTGAATTCTTTGAGAGAGTGAGCATAATTTTATTCATATACCCATACCTTTTGTGATTTGAAATTCTTTTGAAGTAAAAATGGGGTAACTCTCTTGTGTTGTGAGGGAACATGTTTAATGAGAGATACCATTCATGTGGATTTCTTGATCGGTTGATTTGCACGAGTTTGTTAAGATTGTGAGTCGATTCTTGAGGTTAGGCGGTCTTAACATACTTGTAATTCATTTCAATGATTAGATCAGGCATGCCTTATTTTTAACTTGCTATCTTAAATAATCCTTATAGCCATAGCTTGAATTGTCTTGCTAAATTATCTATGCGTGAGTCTTCAATTACATGAGATGTGAAAGGATTGTTCGAGGACGAACAAGGCTTTAAGTGTGGGGTAGGTGATCTTGGGCATAACTGCATGCCCAAGTGATACTTTATTACCTAAGTTGGACTTGTTTATCTACTTTTATGTGTAGATTCTCATGTGGTTTTTATGTAAATGTGAATTTATACTAACCAACATGATTAGTTATTGTTTTTGAAGTTAGAATGAATTTTGGAAACTAATCTACAAGTTGGTGAAGTGGAGGAATGGACTCGAAAGCAAAACTCAGAAGTCGGCAAGAAAATGCTAAAACTTGATGCTCCGCGATAGGGCCGTCTCACTCCACCATCGCAGAGGCATTCTTCCTAGAGTGGAATTGAGTTGAATTCCAGGGAAGGTGCGCGATGGCACCGTGTCACAGAGCCTATGCTCCGCGTTCACTTCAGTGACATGGTGGGAAGACTTAGTTGCACACCCGGATTCCATTGAAGGTGCGCGACACGTTCGTGGCACAGAGCTGAGGCTCCACGATACCCTATGTGCCACGCTGAGGATAATAATCCAGCATCCAAGTTCCAGTGAAGCTCCACGCCAGGGCCGCAGCACGGAGCTGATGCTCCGCGATACCCTCCGTGCCACGTTGCCAGTTTATTCCAGGAAATTTCTCACTTGTATAAATATCACACTTAGGTTTTATTTTAAGATATCTCACATTTCAAGCTAGAACATGGGAATCAGGTAGTTGAGCTGAAGAAGTTCTTCGGTTAATTCTCTTCCTTTTTCTCTTAAATTTCAATTGCTTGTATGATTTCTACTTGTTTGAAGATGTTTAATCACCAAATGAGTGGTTAATTCACCTTTGGTTGAGGTTGAGGATGATTGCAGTAGTATGTAATTAATGTTATTTTAGTTTTTATCTTCTCTACAACGGTTGTTCTACTAATTCTTGTTTTCACTACATTAATGCTTGGCCATTGTTAATGTAAATCCTAGAATTCCAGTTTTATTTCTGAAAGGAAGATTAATTCGATAGATGTGAATTGGTAGGATATGTTCTTGTCTTGGTTGAGAAATTAAGAGAAGATTAACGTTCAGAATAGAAATATATCTGTAATGTCATATTTGGTCATCTATGGAATTTGTTGTGTATTGCTAGAATATGAAGTGTTTGCATCACAGAAATGTGTAATGTAAGTCTCATGATTCTTTAATTGGAGAGGAGTTCGAAAGACCCAATCCATTGGTTAATAATTCCTGACTAACAACCAAAGAGAAGTGTTGACTGAAGTTTAATCTATAAATTACATATCTGCTTGTTTTGCCTTAACCTCAGCTTGTTCGTGCTATTGTTCAGATTATAATTTACAATCTTTTTACTTAAAGTTACATTAAATAGTATTCTTGAAAAATCACCATTTTTTCTATTTCTCTGCTTGTATAAAGAAGTGCGTATTCTAAACACCTAAAGAAAAATTACTGTCACATTACAGTCCCTGTGGTTTAAATACCTGGCTTGAAATAAAGCCACTTTATTACTTGTACGACCACGTGCACTTGCGTGTAATTGGGAGTGAACAAAGCCTAGGTATGTAGGGCCATGAATGGGGAATTTCTTCCACCTTCATGCCTAATTTCAAATCAATTTTATGAATTCAAGCCTCCTATCATGTTTTATAAAATTCTATATTTAGAAGCAAATTTGATTAAATCTCTTATGATCTTCTACGAATTTCATTATCTTATGATTCAATCCATGTTTTTATTATTATGATCATATATTTTCTACAAGAATATCTTACGAACCTATATTTCTCAAGTTATGATGATTTACTCAATTATGAATGAATTTTATAAATCTCAAGCTTATATATCATGGCTGAATCAGCGGCATTATTTTCATGGATAGTTCACATATGTCACATATGAATGAATTTCATCTCATCATATGAGTGGAGGATTTCAGACTTGATGTTAGATGCTTTAGTAGTTTTGACTTATTGTCCCTTTCTATAAGATTTATGATATCATAACTTTTGCTCATGCCTTATGCTATACTTTACGAAAGTTCTGCTTTGTTTATGTTCTAAAGTAAGTTATGCATGTGCAATGGGCTTATCTTGGAGCCATCCAGGGTTCTAGGTTCCATGTTACAATCCGAGATCCTTGCTCTGGTCATATAAACTTGGTATCAAAGCATCAGGTTTAGGTGTGTCCTAGAGTGTCTGAAAGTCGCGTTAAGTAGAGTCTTTTTCATGGGTGAGAAGTGCGCCACACTTATAAGGAAGAGGCTATGAAACATTTTAGAAACTTCCCTTATTTCATGATCTATGTTGTGCGATGAAGTTCAACTCTCTCTATTGCTCTAACTCATTCTTTACACATTTGTAGAGAATGCCTCCGCGCCGAGTAAATGGAATAAGGAATGGAAACGTCAATAGCATTGGGAATGGCAAGGGAGATGGGCATCAACCATCCCTACCAGCTCCATCGGACCCTTTGAATGAGCAGCTGACTCATGCTGAGGTAAGGACAGATGTTGGCACGGGCTTTGACAGCCCAGGTCAACCAACAAGCGGTTACCCATATGAACATTAATGGGAGCGCTGCGGCGGCTAGAATGCGAGACTTCACCAAAATGGACCCAACAGAGTTTCATGGTTCTAAGGTGGACGAGGATCCATAGGACTTTATTAAGGAGATTTGGAAGATTACCCAGATTATGGGAGTTTTGGGAGAGTAAAGTGCAGATTTGGCCTCCTATCAGCTGAAGGGGCTAGCTCATATTTTCTTTCGACAATTAAAGGAGGGTTGTGGAGCAGGTGCATCTCCCATTAGCTGGGATGAATTCGTTATGATGTTCTTGGATAGGTTCTTTCCCCGAGAGTGGAGGAAAGCAAAGGTTGCAGAGTTCGTCAATTTGAAGCAGAACGACATGACTGTTTAGGAGTATGCCTTGAGGTTAACCCAGCTGTCCAAGTATGCTTTGGAGATGGTTGTTGAGCCAAGAGCTCGTATGAGCAACTTTGTATCAGGGGTTGCAAATTTGTTAGTTAAGGAGTGTAGGGTTGCTATGCTTATCAGTGACATAGATATCTCACAATTGATGATTTATGCTCAGCAGATAAAGGAGAAGCAGATGAAGGATAGGGAGAGATAGGCTAAGAGGGCTAAGATAGAGAGCTTTGGGTATTCTCAACAGAGGTCCGATGGTGGACATTTGATAATGCTCAATATATATCTCCCATTTAAAGGAGGCAGTTGTAGTCATTGTCAAAAAAACAAAATATCCAACAAATATCGGGGTGAATCCCATAAGGAATTGTTAGAGATAATTCAATAGTTCTAAATTAATTCAAACTAGTAAGTATCATTGTTTAACATGTGAATAGTAAAAATTGAGGGAAAAAAGTGAAACAATATTGAATTCAAATAGTAAAATGAAATTGAACAGTTAAATTGTTGCAATTGATGAGAAGAAACTAGGGATGTGCTAATGATGGAGTGTCAACTAGGTTGGGGTTGATTGAAATGCCTTGAACTCAACTTTTAGCATGGATAGTAATGGATAAAATTACACTCTCTTGTTTCTCAACCATAAGAGTGTTTTAGCTTTGGGTTTTCTCAAACCCCAAAGTCACAATACAAATCAGCCACAAAGCTTGATGAAGGGTTAAGCTATCTCTACTCTCAATCCTTTAATGGACTAAAGACATGGGTCTTGACTATCTCTAGCTCAATCCCATAAACCTATACTCCAAATCCTCACTATTAATTCCTTAACTAAATTTCACTCCTCTTTCTCAGGCAAAAGCAAGATAAATAAGCTAAATCAATATTTGCAACCATTAATTTTAAATTAAAACTTAGAGGAAACAATAGATCCATACTTACAAAATTGAATGTAAGAACTACTCATCAACACCCAACCAAATTTGAACACCTATCATGTACACAATCCTAGGTAATAATTAGCTACTCATAAATGAAAAAAGAGAAATTATACCCATGGAAAATTCCTTAACCATTATCATATTGAATAACAAATTAAGCTTTCAAAATCTGCAACAATGGTCTATTGCCTAACAAAATTGAAGAAGAAGAACAAGGAATGTGTACTCTCTCTCTCTACTTATCTCTACAATTCAATTCTATGCTATGATGTGTTATGTTTTGGGTGCGTACCACTGGAGTAAAATCTGCACATTCCCCTTGCATAACTCTCCAAATTTTCCCTTGGAAGCTTCTTAGGCACCTTTGTGCTAAAGCTGGATGATTTTGACCTTGTTAGAATCCAAAACACTTGTATGGTACCTGCATTTCGCAGGTGCCCATCTGCAAGCCACAGATTCTTCGCAGTTCTAAGTAGTGGTGTTTAAAGTCATTCTGTGGTTGCACCTACATTTTGCAAGTTCAAACCTATGATTTGCAAGTTCATCTGAGCAATTCCCCCAGTGCCATCTGCGGGGCTTTTACTTTCGGTAGAGTGCTATTGGTTCAATTCTTTCATTTTATTTGCTTAAGTCAAATACCTACACAAACAAAGAGAATAGGCATAAAACCTTCCTAGTTGGTATGAGAACAAAGCAATACTTCATGCTTAAAAGCCTAATGCATTGGTAAATTATCAACTCATAAAACCACCAAACTTGAATCATTATTTGTCCCCAAGCAAGGCATTTACTCATAACTTAGAATCGACTAAAGCATACCACATCATAAGAGCTGCACATGAGACCACTAAAATTTAAGACAACCCCAAAATTGCACAACGACTTAAGAAAATAAAAAGACTCAAAACATGTTGCACAAATTCAATTAGTAACTGCAATCATTTGGCACAAATCACTTTCATTCTTTCAGTTCAGAAGAGGGGCATATTCAATCAAGTTAAGCTCAATAAGCATCTCAAGTCATTGACAATCAACATTCAAGGTTTTCCTACAAGTTCACTATACAACTTGTTGCATTCATACCTCTCAATTGAAAGTAAAATATTAACATTTACTCCAAGGAAGTGATGCCACTCACCAAAAAAGAGAGAATTCCACTCACATACATGCAGTTCACACATAGGGATTATAAAATGATGCAAAAGACTCTCACTCTCTCAAAGATATTCAAATGCATACACATTAAGCCATAATCTTTCCCTTCACGTAACTCGCCACTAATGTAGAGTTTCCACACTCGAAATCACTAAGGACTTGCGGGTTATAATGAAGGCTAGGGGTAAAGGTAGGACAATATTTAGCTGTAGTGACTAGAACATCCTTAATGCCTTTTGTGAAAATATTTAAACATCCTGCTACACTTAGTGAGTTTACTTCACCTTATCTTTTCATTCTCACCCTTCACATTTTTCCTCATGAGCCACCCTTTCAACACCATAAATTGTGCATTTAAGCCTTATCTAAATAAGATATTTCACCATTTAACTTTTTTATTCTTTTGATTAAGGGTTTTCAATTGAATAATTTGTCTTTTCATCAAGCAATAGGTGCTACCTTACATTGAAGTTCATTCCTCTTTTTCCTAATTTTTGCACACCTCCAAACATAGTCTTTTGCCCACATCACATTTCATTTTCTTATCTCTTCCAAAATCTTGGGCTTTCAGCCCTATTTTTCTTTAATCACTAGCAATTAGGGAGGATGGATGCCAAAGAGGAGGATTAAAAAGGGTATAAGTCTTGTAATGTGGTTTCTAAGAAAAATGTTTTAAGGATCAAACAGTGGTTGACAAGGGTTGATGTTCAAGGAGGTCATTTTCTGGTGAAGTGACTAACTAAAAAGAGAGCCTAAGGTCATTTCCCAAGTATACCTATATCTAGGATTACTTCTTGAATCATATTCGGGGTAAGTTTTAGACAATATGCTTACATAAGAATCAAGAAAAATATCTCACTGTACAAGGCATCACGATCCAAAGAGTTCAGCATTCTCATGATCAATTCAAAGGCATGACTTTAGATAAGCTATTTTGAGCTTTGCATACTTGTTCTGCGAATCAAAAGCCAAACAAAGAATGTATAATTCATCATAAAAGAGTGCTCTTTTTCAAATTCATATACTCCTTTCAACTTAAAAAATCATTTTGCTATGCCAAAAAAATATTTGTGGTACTGATAACGCTCAAAGTCACACCTCCAGCTGAAGTATGAAGCAGGCCTTGTCAATAAAGAACCCAACAAAGAGGTTGGGTTCAAACCCACAGGGAATAAGAAAACAATATTTAAAACGATGATTGAAATTGTGATGTAAACTCAAGAGTTAACAATAACTAGGTTTGTTGTTCCCCATGGGTTCATAACTGCTTCGGGTATACACACGTGATCAATACCAATGCTTTACTTGTAGAACTGATAGCTAGGATTCATCCAAACAACTGGTTCGTCCCTATATGACTATACTCAATCATCGGGTTAGGTCTCATGAGCGGTTTCAAACTATTCGTTATCAATATGTTCCAAATTTAACTATCATGCGACCACAGCTCAAGTTAATACAATGATCATCAAGATCAAGGCTTTGTTGTAGTTCTCTTTTCCTAATCTCTACCTCTCTAGGCTCAAGCAAGTAAAGAATTCTAGCAAGTCCTACCGTTGTACACCATTAAGAAATGTTTAAGTATGAAGAGAATACAATACAAGCATTTTGCATTGCTTTTGAATCACTTTTGTGTATCTCTACCTCGTTAATCCACCATGGTTCCCACAACCCTAGCTATGTAGGTTTTAGCCTCTTATAGTTATAAGGCTGAGATATGCATTCATCATTAAAAACATAAATGAATACTTATAATTGTAGATGAGATAAAAGCTTCTTTTATTGTATTAGAAATAACTCAAGAACAATTCACAAAAATCAAGAAAGAAATCAAGAAAAGGTTGATCACAAGTCAATCAACTCAATTATATGTTTTCCCTCGAAATCACTTCTATCTAATGTTCTCTCTCATTTTGTAACCTTCTCTAACAACGTCTAATGAAAATAAAACATGAAAAGTATTTATATAGACGTAAGAATCCTTTTCCTAAGCTAACAGGGTAAATTTCCATAACTGTCGCCGCCTGAGCCATGATTGATCATATGACCCGTAGTAGGATTGTACAGGTCATACCTGCTATCCTTAAGTCCTTGGCTTGCTAAAATTTTGGGTAAGTGTTGGGCCTTGGTATGACTCGTACCCGCTTCCTACGAGTGGTACTTTTCTTCCATGGCCTGAATTTGAGAATTCTGAATTTCTTTGAAGTTTTTCATAAATGTGATGGTACGACTCATACCTATCTGCCATGACTCATACTATCCATCCGTATCAGGAGTATTCCTTTGTGCAATTCTTCTGAATATTTTTGTTACTCCATGTTACGGCTCATACTGAGAGTCGTAGGTTGCAGTCTTCACAATCCAGCCATCTGAAACTTTTCACGGTTCTCAGTACGGCTCATACCAACATCATACAGCTCGTACTGAGACTATGAATTTAGCTCATTTTCTGCACTTTCAGGCCGTTTGCACATTCTTGCTCCAACACTTATATTTCCCTAAATACAAAGTAAAAGCACCACATATCCGTATAAGCATACCTAAGTCCATGCTATTTTGTTAGTTTTGAGCGTCAAAAGTGCTGTAAACTCAAAGCACATCAACACCCTCAACTTAATACTTTTGCATGTCCTCAAGAAAAGAAAAGAAAAAACTAAACACGACGCTGAACTAGAAAATAAACCTAGGATACTACAGCCAATACCAAATAAAATTTACACTATAAATCCAACAATTTTTGACCCTCCTTTGATGAACCAATATCAGCTAATGTACTACAAGAAATCATAAAATATGATAAGCCGGGAACAAGTCATGTCATCTAGCTATTAACAGGCAATTAATTCATCATCAATACTTTTCACACAGACCACTGGTAAAATTAAACATAAACCATGTACCCTCACAACAAATGAAGTCCCCTCTTACAAATATAGTAACAGATATGGCATGGGACTGCACAAGCGAGACTCTCACTCTCACAAAGAAGTTTCAAGTACTGTGTTTCAGATACCATAGGGTTGCCCTTATTTTCTCTGCTTCGGTCTGCCAGATGGTCGGATTAGGATCACTATAGGACTTGATGTGGCTTGTAATGTAGGCTTTAGGGTTGGACATGATAAATATAGGATCTTTGTAAGTGACTAACCCTTCCTTGGCACTACATACATTGGCTCCATCTTTCACCTATTTCACCCCTTTTCTATTTTTCCTTCTTTTTCTTCACTTTTCACCCCGTTTGATTCATTTGTATAAGTTTGGTGTGTTTTCAATCTTTTTCAAGCATTATTTTTTAATTTTCTTTGTTCAAATTTTTCATCTCTTTTTTTTCTTTCGTCTTATTTGTCACATCACACCTCATTTTTCACCTTTTCTCTTTTTCTCTCCCTTTTCCTTGTTTCCACTATTTATGCAACCCTACTCTAGCTACCCTCAACTTAGGCATTTTGCCTATGTTGAGGTTCACAATGTCCAAGGAAAGACGATGGTCAAAATAGAATTCATTATAAAAAATGGGTACGGTTCATTGGTTAATCAAAGAAAAATGGTTTATTAAAGGCTCAATTTAACCAAAGAAAAATGGTTTATTAAAGGTTCAATTTAACCAAAGAAAAATGGTTTATTAAAGGCTCAAAATTGGGATCAAGGGAATCATATGATTTTGGTAGGGTCATTTAAGCTAAAAGTGGGATCAACAAAAATAGGCTATGATCATATCCTAATCAACCATCTTTAACCTATGCAAAGACCAACTAGGCAAGTTCTAGATCTTCAATACAGTACTGAACTAAGTATCAAACCTCACTCACTCATGGCACATGACTTATATTCACTTTAGTTGTCTGGTTTTTCATGGCTTAACAAGACTACTCATTCTAATACACTAAATGACATAAAAAGATCCACAGAAATCATACATGCAGTCACAAGTACCACAGCTAATTTATCAAAAAATTTTAAACAAGGTCAATTTTTTCAACATCCCAAAACTAGTGCATTCATATTGGCTGAGTACTCTTAAGCTACTCTCTAATTAAACAAAAATCACAAAACGAGAAAATAAAATCCTAAACATGCCAATTCTACTAGATAGCATGCCCGAGGGAAAAGAAACACGGCCAGAAAAACCCTCGGACTGTCACGTCCCACCTAGGGAGGCATGACTGGCACCTTGTGCCTATCTAGGACCTAAACTACTGAGCTGATTGAGCCTAAGAACCTCTAGTTAAGGGATAATTCTAACTCTAGAATCAAGAAAATAACGGGCTATATAGCAGCTTTAAATACAACCCCCGGCCGACAAGGCCTATAGCCACCTGTGAAAATAAATAGCTAATCAGAGACAAACAAACATAGAGAGTCCTGTGCAGGCCGACAAAGCCACCATGACATCTAGTTTTAACTGGAAAGTGAAATCAGATGCTAAACTGAGCTATGACCGACAATGCCACCAATCAACAGCTAAACAGGGCCCCACACGGCCAACACACATAGTCTAAAACACATATGGGCGCACATGGCTGATATCATCTAACCACAGGGAAGTAATGCAATCTGCAAGCCTCTAGGAGTAATAAAATGGTCGGCACAGGGCCCTGACCTACCCATACTGTACAAATAAAAGAAATAAACCTCTATCACACAAGCTCCAGAAGAAAGGAGCTGATGGCTATGTACGGCTGACTGGAACTACGAGGGACCTGCTCCTCGTCTATGTGTACCTGTAGGCAAGTAATGCAGCACCCCAGAAGAGGGAGTCAGTACCACAGGTACTGAGTATGTAAAGCAGTAACTTTAAATAACTGAAAGTAAGGAAATAGAACTGACAATAACTGAAGTAAAGGAAACGGACTAAGAATGACTGAAGTAGTGAAATCAGGAGTAAACATAACTGTGATAAGGAGGGTAGGGGTCATACCTGAAAAACGAGGCGGCCTACTGTCTAACTATCAGTAACTAAAGCAAACATAAACCTTACCTGGCTCCCATAAGCCGTAAGGTACAATCAGCACAGAATAACCCACCTGGGCCCCCATTAGCCCTAGTGAGTACACCTCAATTTATATACCCCTATCTAGGTCATATTGAATCAAATACCATCTATAAGCGTCCTGTTAGTCCCTTAGATTTGCAGTTAGGACCACTCGGCCCCTGACTATAGATGTGCCTGAGTCGGGAGGACTCCTGATATCTACACCCTTGGCGTAAATACTCAGCGGGGGTGTGTATAAGGCCAACCACTGCAATATGAGGATCTCGATCCCCATCTTCGTCCCTTGCGGACGGCATGCCGCTCCGTAGAGCGACGTATCCTCGCCCCTAACGGGCGGCGACACGGCTATTAACCCTGGGGTGGTCACGGAAGCTATAAAGGTATAATCCAGCCCAAAACAATACAATAAACAAGTCTCAACTAACAATAACAACTAGACACGATAACATACTCCTGACATGCTTTACTGGGATTCAAACTGGATTACTATGTTGAAGAAACTAACTTGCCGAAAGAAAATGCCTCCACATACCTCGTTCGATGTTTAACGATTAACTGGCAAGTTCCAATTAGTATTCAATATCCCTTCCCAACTGAAATCATGTTACTGGAAAGATAGGACTAGTTTTAACACTAAATTCGGCAAAAACACTAAATTCAGAAAATAGGAAAACTTTATATATAAATATTAACTATATTTCCAACTTTACGGAACACGGTCGAAACCTCGTTATTTCTCAAAAGTCTAGAAGGGAGAAATGCTTACTTTAATCTTGGGATCGTATTGGCACTAGTTTGGAGCAATTCCAACAACTTTGGCTCGGCGGGATGATGATTCACCGGGTGAATTTCACGAAACTAACTTCGTAGAAATGCTCCCTGCAGCCTTATACTTCGATACCCGAAGTTAATTTGGATTTGGATGGCGTTTAGCGGTGTAATCGGATGGAAATTATAATTCTCCTTTGTCTCTTAACTCTGCTGGTCGAGATATATATGAAAGATAACATAAATTCTAAGGGTGAGGCCTATATATACTTGAAGCAGCAACCAAGGCCACATGGCATGCTGGCCAACGCGTTGTTTTTGCTCCATGACATGTTGGCTAACGCGGAGGAGCAGCTCCGTGCCACTTTACCCCTCTGGGCAGCTTAGTTCGGCCCCCTCTCGCGAAATTCCAACTTGGCACTCATTCGGCCTTTCCCCAGGCTCTTTCCTCGTACGTATGGCATTCTAAAACTCTCAACTAACATACGAATAGGCCGACTAAACATTAGAAACTTATGGGGTATAACATCCTCCCCTCCTTAAGAACATTCTTCCTCAAATGTTAACTTCTACTGGCAAGAACCTTATCTTTGCAATTACTTATTCTGGAAAAATTTCGGCAGAGTCTCCCGTGGAATATGGACTATCCAAAAACCCTAAAATGCAGAAAAGTCCAATACAGGTGCTCCACACAAGACTATGGCATTCATTTCATAATAGACTGAAGTCAACTACTCCACATATACATGTATATAATGCAACTTATGAACAACAATAACAACATATCTCTGGCTGCACAATCTGACTAAGTCTGAAATAACTGAGGATATCTGATTTTCATATCATCTTCTACTTCCCAGGTCATCTCCTCTTGGTTCTTGTTTCGCCACAACACATTAACAGAAGAAACATATTTCGTTCTTAGTTTGCGGATCTGCCGATCTAGTATGGCTACTGGAGCTTCTTTATAAGCTAACTCCTCAGTGATTTGGACGTCTTTGACTGGGACAATCCGGGAGGGATCTCCTATGCACTTCCTCAGCATCGATACATGAAAAACTGGATGAACGGATTCTAATTCTAAAGGTAAATCCAATTCATAAGCCACCTGGCCTATCCTTCGTCGAATCTGATAGGGTCCAATAAACCTCGGGATGAGCTTGCCTTTCTTACCAAATCTCGTCATACCCTTCATCGGTGAAACCTTCAGGAATACCCAGTCACCCACATCAAATTCTAGGTTTCTTCGCCGCACATCAGTATAAAATTTCTGGCGTCTTTGAGTCGTCAGCAGACGTTCCCTGATAAGCTTTACTTTCTCTTTTGACTAATGAATAATATCTGGCCCAATCAATGTCGATTCTCCTACCTCAAACCAATTAGCTGGAGACCTACACTTCTGCCCATATAACGCTTCATAAGGCGCCATCTGAGTTGCTGAATGATAATTATTATTATAGGAAAATTCAATAAGCGGTGGATGTTAATACCAGCTGCCTCCAAAATCTAGCACACATGCCCGTAATATATCCTCGGGTATCTGGATTGTACGTTCTGTCTGCTCGTTTGTCTGAGGATGGAAGGTTGTGCTCAGGTTAACCTGCGTCCCCAGGCCTCTCTGAAATGATTGCCAAAATTTAGCTGTAAAATGCACCCCTCTATCAGAGATAATTGACAATGGAACACCATGCAATCAGACTATTTCTCTAATATATAGCTCAGCATAATCTTCGGCTAAAAAAGTAGCCTTTACTGGCAGAAAGTAAGCTGATTTTGTCAACTTGTCAACAATTACCCAGATAGAATCATGTTTACGCCTGGTACGAGGTAACCCTACTACAAAATCAATATTAACTGCCTCCCATTTCCATAAAGGCACAGCTATATCTTGTGTCAGTCCACCTAGTTTCTGATGTTCAGCTTTCACCTGTTAGCAATTGGGATATTGAGCTACGAATTCTGCTATTACCTTTTTCATTTCCCAGCCACCAATAAATCTCTTTTACGTCATGGTACATTTTTGTCGAACCTGGATGGAGATAGTAACGAGCATAGTGTATCTCTCCCATAATTTGCTGGGGAAGGCCTGCCACGTCTGGAACGCAGAGGCGATCCCTATATCTCAAAACTCCATCCTCGGTTACCTGGAAATCCGTCACTTCCCCTCGCTTGACCCTATTTCTGAGCGGAACCAGGCTAGGATCTTCATACTGTCATTCCTTCATTTCCACAACCAATGAAGATACTGCGGTATTCTGGATTACCGTTCCATTGTCTCCTGATTCTACTATACGAATGGCTAAACTGGCTAGCTGATGTGATTCTCAGGCCAATTCCTGCTGCTCAGGCTATAAATACACTAGGCTTCCCATGGATTTGCGGCTAAGGGCATTTGCTACAACATTGGCCCTCCCTGGTTAATATAAAATATTCACATCATAATCCTTTAACAGCTCCAACCAGCGACGCTGCCGCAAATTCAACTCTTTCTGGGTGAAAATATACTGCAGGCTTTTGTGATCAGTGAAAATATCTGCGTGGACGCCATACAGGTAGTGTCTCCATATTTTCAAGGCATGAATTACCACAGCTAACTCCAGGTCATGGGTAGGGTAGTTCTTCTCATGCTTCCTCAGCTGCCTGGAAGCATAGGCAATCACCTTACCATGCTGCATCAAAACACATCCTAACCCAACACCCGAAGCGTCACAATAGACTTCATAACCCTCTGTTCCTTCTGGCAACGCTAGCACTGGTGCCGATGTCAATCTATCTTTCAGTTCTTGAAAGCTCTGCTCACATGCCTTAGCCCAATGGAATTTTACTGCCTTCTGTGTCAGTTTGGTTAAAGGTACTGCTAAAGTGGAACCTTCCACGAACCTTCTGTAATATCCAGCTAACCCCAAGAAACTACATACATCGATCGGAGTGATAGGTCTAGGCCATGCTTTCACTGCCTCTATCTTCTGCGTATCTACCTGTATACCAGCATCTGACACAATATGGCCCAAGAAGGCTACTGAATTTAGCAAAAATTCACATTTAGAAAGTTTTGCATATAGCTGGTGATCTGTGAGAATCTGGAGTACTATCCGTAGATGATCTTGGTGATCTGCCTCTGAGCGAGAATACACTAGAATATCATCGATAAATACTATCACGAACAAGTCCGGGTATGGTCTGAAAACATTGTTCATCAGATCCATGAACACTACTGGGGAATTTGTCAGTCCGAAGGATATGACTATAAATTCAAAGTGGACGTATCTGGTCCTGAAGGCAGTCTTTGGAATATCTCTTTCACGAACCCAGACCTGATGATATCCTGATCTTAAGTCAATCTTTGAAAAATACCTCGCTCCCTATAGCTGATCAAACAAATCGTCTATTCTGGGAAGCGGGTACTTATTCTTGATAGTGACTTTATTCAGCTGCCGATAATCTACACACATACGGAGGGAGCCGTCCTTCTTCCTCACAAACAGAACTAACGCACCTCATGGTGAGGTACTAGGCCTAATAAAGCCCTTGTCTAGCAAATCCTTCAATTGTTCCTTTAGTTCTCTGAGTTCAGCAGGAGCCATCCGATATGGAGGAATAGATATAGGCTGAGTTTCTTGTAATAGATCGACTGCAAAATCAATATCCCTTTCTGGGGGAATACCAGGAAGCTCATATGGAAATACGTCGGGAAATTCATTGACCACTGGAATAGACTGAAGAGTCGGAGGCTTTACCCGAACATTCTGAACTCTGACAATATGATAAATGTACCCTTTTGCTATCAATTTTCTCTCCCGAAGATAGGAAATAAACCTACCCTTTGGCGTGGCTGTACTACCTTTCCACTCCCATACTGCCTTCCCTAGAAAGTAGAATTGAACAATCTTGGTCCAACATTCGACATTGGCATAGCATGGAGCTAGCCAATCCATACCCATAATGGCATCAAAATCAACCATTTCTAGTTCTATCAAGTCTGTTGTAGTCTGATGACTGGCAACCTCTAATGTACACCCCCGATAGACCCTTCTTGCTATAATAGAGTCACCAACGAGTGTAGACACTGATAAGGGTCGCCGAAGCAATTTCGGCATAATACTAAACGTTCGAGCAACTAACGGTGTAACATAGGACAATGTGGATCCTAGATCCATCAACACATAAGCAGGATGATAGCAAATGTTCAGCATACATGTCACAACATCTGGTGACGACTCTGACTCCTATCACCCCGGTAATGCATAAGTACGGTCTGGGCCGGCACCTGAGCTGGAGGCCCCTGATCTGCCTCGGCCTCTGCCGGCTGAAACTGAGGGCCTACGCCCTGCCGGGGATGCTGGAGCTCGTGATCCTGCCGAGGACCTATCCTGTCGATCCCGGTCACCCTGACCCCTAGCTGGACAATTCCTCATCTGATGACCCTCCTGTCCACAAATATAGCATGTTGTGGAACCATACCTGCATGCTCCAGAGTAGCGTCGACTGCAAATAGGGCAAAGTGGTATTGTAAACCCACTCTACTCCACTCTCCTCTGCTGTTGTAAACCTACTACTCACGAACCTTCATCGGACTATGGCTGCCCTCGGCGACTAGACCTGCTTCTCTACCACTGCGATGGAGGTAGGGGTCTAGGCGCCCTATCTAATAACCGTTGACTAGGTCCTCCCTAGGAATCCTCCTGTAATTCATCTGATCTGTCCCTGTGGCGCTGCTCCTAACTTGTCCTCCTAATTTCCCATTGCCTCTGTCTGATACCCTCAATATTCTGAGCAAAAGCTTGCACATGGGCGATATCCATATCCTCTCGCAGTGTAGCTGTGATGCAGGTCTCAACATATTTCGGGTTCAACCCCATAATAAAGCGGTGTACCCTGGTTGGCATTGTTTCCACAAAGGCTGGCGCATATCGAGCCAAGGAATCAAACCGCATGGAATATTCTCGGACACTCATCGACCCCTGCTCCAAGTGTAGGAACTGATCAACCCAGTCCTGTCGAATCTCTTACGGTAGGTAATGATCCAAGAAAGCCTCTAAGAAGCTGGGCCAGGTCGGAGGGAAAACATCTCTCCCTCGAGACCTCTCCCAACTTTCATACCACAACACAGCGATGTCTCGTAGCTGGAATACCGCCAACTCAACTGACTCTGGGGGTGTAGCATGCATCACCTTGAAAATCCTCTGCATCTGGTCTAAGAAGTCCTGAGGGTCCTCGATCCGATCTGTCCCTATGAATTGCGGGGGACTTAATGCTAGGAAATCTCGGACCCTCGAAATACCAGGCCCTCCTAATGATTCTACAACTGTAGGTGGCACTGGATGGCGCTGAGCAGCCATCATCTATGCTAACATAACCACCGCGCTCCTGACCTCCTGGTCAGATGGTACGGGTATAGAAACTGCCGGAGGCAATACCGTCACCCCGGCCATCCCAAGCGGCTCCTGACATGGTGGAGATTGCTGGGGAGGTCAAGATGATACCTCCGCATCGTCCTCAAATCGAGCCGATTCTGATCAAGGCTGAGGCACCTTCTGGTGCCCTCTCCTGCTGCTACATCTAACCTCCTTCCTATCGTAGGGTGTCGCTGGTCTGACATTTCTCTGTAAACAAAAGAGTATAATGAGCTTAGGGAGTCAACCCTATATTGTACCGCTTTATAGCAAGACTAAATAAGAAGAAAGAGTAACCATTCTATCATGCCTTGCAGCCTCCTGCCTATAGTATGTGGTGCACAACACATTCACAGACAAGACTCTACTTAACACGGCTTGCAGACTCCCTGGGATACGACTTGCTCTGATACCAAGTTTGTCACGCCCCACCTTAGGAGGCAGGACTGGCACCTTGTGCCCGTCTAGAACCTGAACTACTGAGCTGATTGAGCCTAAGCACCTCTGGTGCTGGGCTGACTCTAACTCTGGAATCAAGAAAACAATGGGCTATATAGCGGTTGTAAATACAACCCCCGACCGACAAGGCCTGTAGCCACCTGTGAAAATAAATAGCTAACTAGAGACAACAAACATAGGGAGTCTTGTGCAGGCCAACAAGGCCACCATGATATCTAGTTTTAACTGGAAAGTGGAATCAGATGCTAAACTGAGCTATGACCAACAAAGCCACCAATCAACAGCTAAACAGGGCCCCACACGGCCAACACACATAGTCTAAAACACATATGGGCCCCACACGGCGGATATCATCTAACCACAGGGAAGTAATGCAATCTGCAAGCCTCTAGGAGTAATAAGATGGTCGGGACCCTCCATACCGTACAAACAAAAGAAATAAACCTCTATCACACAAGCTCCAGAAGAAAGGAGTTGATGGCTCTGTACGGCTGACTGGAACTACAAGTGACTTACTCCTCATATATGTGTACCTGTAGGCAAGTAATGCAGCGCCCCAGAAGAGGGCGTCAGTACCATAGGTTCTGAGTATGTAAAGCAGTAACTTAAAATAACTGAAAGTAAGGAAATAGAACTGAAAATAACTGAAATGTAAAGGAAACGGACTGAGAATGACTGAAGTAGTGAAATCAGGACTAAACATAACTGTGATAAGGAGGGTAAGGGTCATACCTGAAAAATGAGGCATCCTACTGTCTATCTATAAGTAACTAAAGCAAGCATAAACCTTACCTGGCTCCCATACGCCGGAAGGTACATTCAGCACAGAATAACCCACCTGGGCCCCCAGTAGCCCTAGTGAGTACATCTCAATCTATTTACCCCTATCCAGGTCATATTGAATCAACTACCATCTATAAGCGTCCTGCCAGTCCCCTGGGTCTGCAGTTGGGCCCGCTCGGCCCTTGACTATAGATGTGCCTGAGTTCGGAGAACTCCTAATATCTACACCCCAGGCATAAGCGCTCGACGGGGGTGTGTATAAGGCCAACCACGACAATATGAGGATCTGGATCCCCATCTTCGTCCCTTGTGGACGGCATGCCGCTCCATAGAGCGACGTATCTGTTCGGTGGTTTGGAATGCCTACACGCAAGTGCACGTGGTCGAACAAGTAGTAAAATGGCTGGAGTAGCCTAGTATCGATCCCACAGGGACTGGACCAAGGTAATAATCTAATTAAGTGTTAATAAACCCTAACTCTAATAATGCTGACAACAGTTTCAATAAGATTTTGGGAGTTTGTTTCCTAATTTATACTAATCTAAAACAAATGTACAATTTGAGTCTGAACTATAGTAATGAGCATGCTGAGGCTAAAACAAATATGTAGGGAAGAATTTATTGATACAAATTGGTTAATCTTTCCTTCGGTTGCTAGTCAAGAATTATTGTCTATGGATTAAAACTCTTGTATTTAACCCAACTTAAGAATCATAAACCTTCCACCTACATTTTTGTGATAAGAAGAAATTCAGGTTCTAGCCGTACGAAACTGATTCCTTAATTGACTATTACGACTTTCAGATATATTACTATTCTGAAGGTAAATCAATTCTCAATTTTCCCAAACCAAGAAGAGATCATATCCTATTAATTCACAACTTTCCAATTTCGTTCTCTTTCGAGCGCAAACCGGATTTTTTAGATATACATTAATATTGGCCACACATTAATGCAGTAAAAACAAGAATTAATAGAACAACCATGGAAGAAAAGATGAAAAACCAAGCTGATCAATAATTACATTCCACTACAAATGTTCTTAACCTCACAAGAAGTGAATTTAGACACTCATTTGTGGATTAAACATCATTAAATGAGTGTAAATCATACAAACAATTGGAATAAAGAAGAAAGAGATAGAGAAGAACCCTAAGAATTTCATCCCCTCAACTGCCTGTAACCCACGTTCTTGCTCAACCAAGTCAGAATAATTAAAAGTAAACCTAAGTGTGCTATTTATACTAGTAGGAATTTTTTCTCGAATAACAAGCAACGTGTCACGGAGTGCATCGCGGAGCACTGCCTCCGTGACACGCCAAAAACGCGGACCCTCACTGGAATTCGGTCCTACAGGTAATTATGCCCAACGTGCCACGGCGTGCAACGCGGGGCTTGGCCAACGTGCCACGGCCCCAACGCGGACCTTCACTGGAACTTGACCTATTTTTATCATCCAGGGCAGAATGCATCCGCGATGGCAGCGTGATACGGCTCCATCGCGGAGCCCCTTAATTTGCTGCATGACCTTGGCCTTTTCCACTGCTCGCTTCCGAGTCCATTCCCGATTTCTCCCAACATGCATCTTAGCTTCCTAAAATTACATTTTTCCTGCAAAACAACACTAATCATGTTGGTTAGTATAAATTCACATTTTAATTACAAATCACATGAGAATGTACAACTATCAATGGATAAACAAGATGAAATGAAGCATTTGAGTACCACTTGGGCATATAATTCTGCCCAAGATCACTTACCCCACACTTAAAACTTTGTTCGTCCTCAAACAAAAATCTCACATCTCATGCAATTGACACCTAATCATAGCTACTTTGGCTCTACAATTCAAGCTACGGTTATACCGATTATTTACATAGCAAATCATCAAGAAAACATGCATAGTCTCATCAATACAATGACATTCAACACATTAAGACCTCCTAGACTCAAGAGTCGACTCTCGATCTCGGCAAACTCATGCAAATCAGCTGATCAAGACATCCGACACAAAATTAAATCTCTCGTCAAGCATGTGCCCTCACAACACAAGAGAATTTCCCCCTATTCAATCATATGATCTCAAAAACATTATATGCAGGGGCATATGAACACGATTTCGCTCTCTCTCCCAAAGAATTCACATGCATTATGTCATGACCCATAAGCTTGCCTCTAGTGTATTACTCCACTAATATAAGGACAAGTGATGTAAGATCACGTAGGACTTAACGGGTCGTAATGTAAGCTAAGGAACTAGTACATACTGGGCTAACCAATAATAGCAACTAGCACCCTTAAGCGCTTTTCCATACATCCCACCACATTATGGGCATTGTTTCTTCCTTCATCCTCCCCTTTCTTGAAGCCTTTCTTTATTTTTGTTCCCATTTCTTAAAGCACACTCGACTTAATAACAAAGATTATTTATACATCTTCATTTTATTAAATTCGGCAAGTGCACCTTTTGACCTTTTCTTTACTTTCACCACTTCCGCTTTTCCTTTCTTTTCATAATTACTACTCCTTGACACTGTGGGGAAATTTCTTTTCTTGAGTGCTTAAGAGTTTTGGATCAAATTCACGGATAATGAAAAGAAGGGGTTAAGCTCGGGTTGTACCTTTTCGACAAAAGAAAAAAATAGGCTAAAGGCTAACTAGGATGTACATTCAAGGTAGGTACGATAATGAAAAAAAACTTTCGGTTAAATCAAAGAAATGCCTACATCCTTTCCTACAATACACATCCTTCATTTCGTTTCGTACAAACACCAGGCAAGTTCTAGACACTTCACAATAGCATGGACGAATCGAAACTTCACCACACACTCATTGCACATGCTCAACTCAAGACATATTCACAGACTCTTCAATCAGCTAATTATAAGAATTCAAACATTAAGCCTCAATCACACCAAATCGAACTCTATGGTCTAGGTATCTCAACATATTTACAAAGTTGCATGCTTTCATATGAATCACCTTTGCATTCTAAATATCATGTACAACACGCAACCAGAATTCCGAACCATAAAGTAACGACACGATCGGGATATAACCAAACAAAAGAAAAAATTAAAAAGAACAAAGAATCTACTCCTATCGACTACATTTCCTTTAAGACGGTCGTCATCCATCCATCATAGGTAACGGTCACTATTTACGACTTCAGTTTAATGGGACTATTCTCGGTAAAAGCACCGAAAACAAACGTCGAGAAACCCAATCATAAAAAAAATTCATGAAAAATTTTTAAAATATCGATAATTTCGATAAAACAACAATATTTACACAACCATCTAACAACAACTCCATACGGCACACAACAGCTTCACATTAATTACAACACCAAATTACAATACAAAAAATAAACATCAAAATCACAGGGTCACAATTTTTCACAGGCACAACAACAAAACATAAACATAAACAACAATAAAACAACTAGCACCTAACTACTCCCACCCCACACTTAAATCAAACACTATCCCCAGTGTTCACAAAATTCAGCATAGCACAGGAGTAGGTGGTGAAACTCCCTGATCAATCGAAGTATTCCACTTCTTCGTCAGGTGCGGTTGCCTCGTCCCCCATATCCAATTCACCCCTGCTATCCAAATTTGACTCAACATCTGAGTCATCGCGGTGTGTCTCCTCGTCTGTGGGGACATCATCATCAACGGGCTCCACAAAAGCTAGCTCCACTCGGCATAGAGCCCTGACATTTTTGCCGAAGGGGTAGTCCAACTCTAGCTGCCACAGCTCATCTTCTATTGCTGGCTTCCCGCCTATGCACAACTGTAGCATCTGCATCCTGAACATGCGGGCCATATACTGATCATCCCAAGCATGTCGCTCGGCTAATGTGAGAACTGGCTCGTGAGTGGTGTCGGCTGCCTTAGTTTTGGTGACGTCCAAGGCACGCCTCTCCATCTGCGGGATGTAGTCCAGGGCCTCTTCCTCAATATCCAGGCCCCTCAGGAATGTGGTCAGCAAGCCACCAAACCCGTACCTGTGCCCTTGATGCAAACAGGCTCTCTTCATGGCAGAGATGATCAATGCCCCAACATTAATCTCTAGCCCTTTCATCAGGGCGTAGACCAAGCACACACGATCCCTGGTGATATCTGTCATGTGCACCCCAGGGATCAGGTAGGAACACACGATCTTAAGCCAAATTCTGGCTTCCCTATTCATTTGAGAGTAGGGCAGCGTCTGATGGTAGCCCCTCTCCTTATGCCTGCTCCACCGTGTTGTAGAACGGGCTCCACAAAAAAAATCCATTGTTTACTTAGCATATTCACATCAAGCCAACACAATTCACCTTACCCAACATGCCCAACCCATAATTTCCACATTTTCAATCGCATTTAGTTTCTTCGCAATCAAATTCTAACCTTAGCTACATATTTCACCAAAATTCGATCAAGCATGTATTTATCGAGTTCATACAGTCAAAATGATACTACGAACATAAATTAACAATAACTTAAATGAATTCAAGCTCAATTTACAATTAGGGAAAGTTTTACTCACTTCACATGCTCAAAATCGAAAAATTTTGACAAGAATTGAGATGAAGTTAAAGAACATACCTTTAATTAGATGAAATCGAAGAAAAGTCAAAGAAAACTTGTGCCTAGGTCCGTGTCACATTGGGGAAGGGGGAGTTTTTGGGTGTTTGTCACGGAGGGGGTGAGAAATGAGGGAAAATTGAGGGAATTCGGGGTTAAAAAGGGGGATTTTTGCGCGGGTCACCCGGCGACCCGATGTGACCCATCGTGATTAAAGCCTCAACGTGTCACGGAGGGTAATGCAGAGCACCCGCTCCGTCAAATGGAGCCAATGCGGAGGTATTCTAGAATTTTAAAAATTCCAAAATTACACCTTAATGTGTCACGGAGGGTAACGCGGAGGCCTTTCTCCGTGACACGGAGCCATCGCGCAGGCTCACTGTTTTGCCACTTTTTATTATTTTTCTCACCTCGATTTTTCCTTTGCGATCCTTTGCATTTTTGCCCTCCGTTCTACCTGAAATCATCTCACAACAAGAAATTGGTTAGAATTCATAGGTTTCACATAAAATACAATTTTTGTTTTTATTTTTATTTTTCTATTTTTTTCTTTCTTTTTTTTTCTTTTCTACTAAATCTACTCAAGTATTACAATAATTTCATGGGTTGCCTCCCGTGCAGTGCCTGGATTACCATCGTGGCTCGATGTCATTGAAGCTTATTCATCCTCTAGGGTGACGGATGTCTTCTCCTGACTACCGTCCTCACCCCAGTAATGCTTACATCGCTGCCCATTGACTAAGAATGTGGCACTTCAATCTTCTTGCCAAAACTCTACTGCCCCGTGCGGGGTCATTCTCACTACCTCAAATGGCCCTGACCATTTGGACCGCAGCTTCCCTGGAAACATCTTCAATCTTGAATTGAAGAGAAACACTTTCTTCCCTGGCTCAAAAATACGATGCACCACATTCTTGTCATGCCACCTCTTTGTTTTTTCTTTGTAGTACTTGGCACTCTCATAAGCATGCAACGAAACTCTTCAAGTTCGCTGAGTTGCATCAGCCTCTTCTTGCTCGCTAGCTCTAAGTTCATATTCAATTTCCTCACGGCCCAGAAAGCTCAGTGCTCTAGCTCCACTGGCAGATGACACGCTTTACCATAGACCAATCGGTATGGAGAAGTTCCAATCGGTGTCTTGTAAGCAGTTCTGTAAGCCCACAACGCATCATCGAGTTTGCTTGACCAATCACTACATTGTGCATTCGCTGTTTTCTGGAGAATCTGCTTCATCTCTCTATTCGACACCTTCACTAGCCCACTAGTTTGGGGATGATATGTTGTTGCCACCTTGTTGCGCACCCCATACTTAGCTAGTAGCTTCTTGAAACTTGAATTTACAAAATGAGCCCCTCTATCACTGATAATGGCTCAGGGTGTCCCGAACTTGGTGAGAATGTGTTTTTTCACAAATTTAGTTACCACTTTGTTGTCATTCCTGGGGCAAGCTATTGCTTCAACCCACTTTGATACATAATCAACGGCCACCAAGATGTAACGATTACCAAATGATGGTGGGAACGGGCCCATGAAATCTATGCCACATACATCAAAGGTCTCCACTTCCAGTACATTCTGCAGTGGCATCTCTTGCCTCCTACCAATTGTGCCTGTCCGCTGACATCTATCGCACATTTTAACATATGCCATAGAGTCTCTGAACAGTGTAGGCCAAAAGAAACCTGACTGTAGGACCTTGTGCGTTTTCCACTCGCCTCCGTGGTGCCCTCCATACAATGAAGAGTGACAACTCCTCAAAACCTCTGCAATCTAGCTCTCCGGGATGCATCTTCTCATCACCTGATCTGATCCCTGTTTAAACATGTATGGCTCATCCCAAATGAAATACCGGCAATCATGCCTCAATTTGTTTCTCTGCTGAGCTGTAGCCTCCGGTGGATAGACTCCACTCACTAGCAAGTTCACTATGTCTGCATACCAGGGAACCTCAGCTTCCCCTATTTCCAAGAGCTGCTTATCTGGGAACTCCTCTTTGATGTTATCACCTTCCTTCACATGCGACCGGCTTTCCGATTGTGATAGGTGATCTGCCACCTGATTTTTGCTCCCCTTTCTGTCCTTAATTTCTAGGTCGAACTCTTGCAACAACAGAATCCATCTAATCATTCTAGGCTTTGCATCCTTCTTGTTAAACAAATACTGAATTGCTGCATGATCAGTATACACCACTACTCTCGAACCCACCAAATAGGACCTGAATTTATCAAATGCAAACACCAATGCTAGCATCTCCTTCTCTATGACTGTATAATTACTTTGGGCAGTGTTTAGTGTTTTGTTTGCATAATGAATAGAATGAAAGATTCTATTTCTCCGCTGCCCCAATACGGCTCCCACAGCCACATCGCTTCCATCACACATCAGTTCAAATGGTTGTTCCCAATCCGGCGAAATAAGGATAGGTGCTTCTATCAATTTCTGTTTCAACTCCTCGAATGCTTTGACACACTCATCATCCAACTCAAACTTCACCTCTTTTTCGAGCAATCTGCATAATGGTCTAGAAATTTTGGAGAAGTTTTTGATGAACCGTCTGTAGAACCCTGTATGCCCAAGAAAACTGCGAACACCCTTCACCGACACAAGTGGTGGTAGCCTCTCAATAACTTCGATCTTAGCACGATCGACCTCCATCCCCTTGCAAGACACTTTATGGCCAAGGACGATACCCTCCTTGACTAAGAAATGGCATTTCTCCCAGTTGAGTACAAGGTTGGATTCTTCGCAGCGAGCTAGCACCCTGTCAAGATTCTGCAAACAAGTAGCAAACTAATTACTGAAAACAGAAAAATCATCCATAAATACCTCAACGAAATCCTCCACCATGTCATGGAAGATAACTATCATGCATCTCTGGAATGTGGCGGGTGCATTGCATAACCCAAATGGCATCCGCCTAAAATCATATGTCCCATAAGGACAGGTGAAAGTAGTCTTCTCCTGATCCTCTGGTGCTATGGCTATTTGGTTATAGCCAGAGTACCCATCAAGGAAACAATATATTCTTGTCCAGCCAACCTGTCCAATATCTGATCAATGAACGGGATAGGATAGTGATCTTTCCTTGTGGCTTCATTAAGCTTTCTATAGTCCATGCAAATCCGCCAGCCTATGACTGTTCGTGTAGGGATCAGCCATTTTTTTTCATTGGTGACCAAGGTCATCCCTCCTTTCTTTGGAACGCACTGAACGGGGCTGACCCATTCGCTGTCCGAGATAGGATAGACCACACCTGCATCAAGCCACTTAATTATTTCTTTCCTAACCACATCCTTCATTGCTGGATTTAACCTTCGCTGAGGCTGAATAGTTGGCTTTGCTCCTGTCTTCATGAAAATTCTGTGTGTGCAAAAAGCTGGATTAATACCCTTAATATCTAACATTTGCCAGCCCATTGCTTTCTTCCTTTTTTTGAGGACACCCAATGCTTTCTTTTCCTGTGCCTCCATCAATTATGCGGAGATGATGACTGGAAAAGTATCATCTTCCCCCAAAAAGACATATTTTAAATGGAGAGGCAATTCTTTCAATTCCAGCTTTGGTGCTTCCTCAATAGATGGTTTTGACAATGGTTCTAGAGACCTCATTAGAGACTGAAATTCCTGCTTCCTGGGATGCCTTTGTGGCTCATTCAGCATTAGCACCACCTCATAAGCTTCTCTATCTCTGAAATGATCAGAGTTCATCAACACTCTTTCCAATGGGTCTTGAGATTCAACAATCTGACGAATTTCTACTTGATCAAGCACACTGATTGCTGAAAGCTCCTCATGTATGGCCGACAGCTTCATGGCCTTAAATACATCAAATACCTCCACCTTGTCATGTGCCCGCATGGTTAGCTGCCCTGCAGCTACATCAATCAGTGCTTTCCCGGATGCCAAGAAAGGACATCCCAAAATAAATGGGACTTTCGCATCCGGCTCAAAATCCAGCACAACGAAGTCTACCAGGAAGATAAGGGAGCCCACTTGCACCAGCACGTCTTCCACAATGCCATCTAGTCTGGCCAAGGAATGATCCGCTAGTTGCAAGATCACTGTTGTTGGTCTAGGACTACCTAGCCCCAATTTCTTGAATACCGACGTCGGCATCAAGTTAATGCTCTCTCCCAAATCACATAATCCATGAAATCAGATACTCTACCCGATTGTAAGTTGAATTGTAAAGCTCCCAGGGTCTTTGAGCTTTGTGGGCAACCTATTTTGTATCCAGGAAGTGCACTCCTCCGTAAGCGCCACCGTAGCGTACTCCATCAACCTGCTTTTGTTTTCCACGATGTACTTGATATATTTTGCGTACTTCGGCACTCCCTGCAAAACATCGACAAGAGGTAAATTAATGTGTACCTGTTTAAGAACCTCCATGAACTTTTTGAAACACACTTCCTCTTTGTGTTTCTTTAATCTTTGAGGGAACGGGGGTGGTGGTCTTTCTTGTTCAGCTTCCTTCTCCTCCCCCCTATCATCATTGTGTTCCCTATCATGCCACTTCTCCCGACTGCTGCGGTGGTCTTTCTGGTTCCACCTCCTTGAGTTGTAAACCACTCCTGTGGTCACTGCATTCACTTGCTTGGGGTTGGGGTTGGGGTCAGTGTCTCTCAGAAGTCCTCCTCTCGGCCTGGTGTTCTGAGCTCCAGCTAGTTTCCCAAACTGGTACTCCAATGCCTTTGTAGCTAACTGATTGTTCTTTATATCGGCTGCCAATTTCACATAGTCAGCCTGCAATTGAGCTTGGTTAGCGATCATTATTTTGAAAATTTCCTCGATACTGGGTGATGGCGGTGGAGGAGGTGCATTGTTGCTTCTATATTGCGACTGATAATTATGCTGCCCTCCTTGATTTCTCTGTGCCCCCTAACTCAAACTCTGCCCTTGATGGTTGTTGCTACCCCAAGAGAAATTCGGGTGACTCCTCCAATTAGAGTTGTAGTTGTTGCCATACTGTTGGTGATTATTTCTCTGTACATTACCAACAAAGTTTACTGAATCAGGATTCGCACCACAACACTCAGCTGAGTGTTCGTTACTGCTGCACACTTCACACCAAATCTACTGCACTACATTCACTGGGGCTTGAGAATGATTCATGCTCATATTGCTAAAGTGGGTATTGAGTTGATTCTGTAATGCAGCTATCTGTGCAGCGATAGCTGTAAAACCATCCACTTCCAAGACTCCTGCCGCTTTCCTTGTTCCTCCTCTAGAAGAGTCTGCATTCCACTCTGGATTTCCCTGCGAAATACGGTTCAACAAAGTATACAACTCCTCATAAGTTTTTCTAATTCTTGTCCCCTAGCTACTGAGTCTAACAAGATTTTTGTGTGGGGTTCCAAACCCTCTATGAAAGTATGCACCAGTACATCATTGGATTGGTGATGATGAGGACAATCCCGTAGCATAGATTTGAATCGTTCCCAAGCTTGATACAGATTCTCCCCCTCTCTTTGCTTAAAACTTAGAATTTGACTTCTAAGTCTTGTTGTTTTACCGGATGGAAAGAACCGTATCAAGAATTTCTTTGCAAGATCATCTCAAGTAGTGATGGAATTAGGTGTCTCAGCTTTCAGCCATCTCTTTGCTTCTCCCAAAAGTGAAAATGGGAACAATGTAAGCCTGACATAATCGGGTGACACTCCAGAGGGGATGTAAGTGTCACTTATCTCCAAAAAGTTTTGGAGATGTTGTTGTGGATCCTCGTGAGGGAGACCTGTGAATTGCCCGTTGGTGTGCAGCAATTGCACCATACTCTGTTTAAGCTCGAACCTCCCTCCTGGCTAAGGTTTGCGAATGCTAGATGTAACATTGTTAGCATGTGGGATTGCCACTTCGCGAACTGGCCTAGCTGCCATTTCTTCAGGCACTAACACTGCCCTTACAATTGGTGGATTCTGTTGTTTCTCCAGAATTGTTTGTCTAAGCAACAGCAACTTTCTCTCTAGAGCTTCTCTCCTTTGACGATAAAATTGTCTTTCCGGCTCTAAGTGTGAATCCACCACCTCTTTGTCTCTTGCCAGTGTTCAACCAAATTCAATATCTGCAAAAGACATGCTAAGACCAAGTTGTCAGCACTAATAAGAAATCGTAAACTAACACTTAAGAAAACAATTTTACCAATTGCCAGTTCCCCGGCAACGGCGCCAAAAACTTGTTCGGTGGTTTGGAATGCCTACAGGCAAGTGCACGTGGTCGAACAAGTAGTAAAATGGCTAGAGTAGCCAAGTATCGATCCCACAGGGACTGGATAAAGGTAATAATCTAATTAAGTGTTAATAAACTCTAACTATAATAATGCAGACAACAGTTTCAAGAAGATTTTGGGAGTTTGTTTCCTAATTTATACTAATCTAAAACAAATGTACAATTTGAGTTTGAACTATAGTAATGAACATGCTGAGGCTAAAACAAATATGTAGGGAAGAATTTATTGATACAAATTGGTTAATCTTTCCTTCGGTTGCTAGTCAAGAATTATTGCCTATAGATTAAAACTCTCATATTTAACCCAACTTAAGAACCTTCCACCTACATTTTTGTGATAAGCAGAAATTCATGTTCTAGCCATACGAAATCGATTCCTTAATTGACTAATACGACTTTCAGATATATTTCTATTCTGAAGGTAAATCAATTCTCAATTTTCCCAAACCAAGAAGAGATCATATCCTATTAATACACAACTTTCCAATTTCTTTCTCTTTCGAGCGCAAACCGGATTTTTTAGATATACATTAATATTGGCCACACATTAATGCAGTAAAATCAAGAATTAATAGAACAACCATGGAAGAAAAGATGAAAAACCAAGATGATCAATAGTTACATTCCACTACAAATGTTCTTAACCTCACAAGAAGTGAATTTAGCCACTCATTAGTGGATTAAACATCGTTAAATGAGTGTAAATTATACAAACAATTGGAATAAAGAAGAAAGAGATAGAGAAGAACCCTAAGAATTTCGTCCCCTCAACTGCCTGTAACCCACGTTCTTGCTTAACCAAGTCAGAATAATTAAAAGTAAACCTAAGTGTGCTATTTATACTAGTGGGAATTTTTCCCCGAATAACAAGCAACGTGTCACGGAGTGCATCGCGGAGCACTGGCTCCGTGACATGCCAAAAATGCGGACCCTCACTGGAATTCAGTCCTGCAGGTAATTATGCCCAACGTGCCATGGCGTGCAACGCGGGGCTTGGCCAACGTGCCAAGGCCCCAATGCGGACCTTCATTGGAACTTGACCTATTTTTATCATCCGGGGCAGAATGCATCCGCGATGGCAGCGTGATACGGCTCCATCCCGGAGCCCCTTAATTTGCTGCATGACCTTGGCCTTTTCCACTGCTCGCCTCCGAGTCCATTCCCGATTTCTCCCAAAATGCATCTTAGCTTCCTAAAATTACATTTTTCCTTCAAAACAACACTAATCATGTTGGTTAGTATAAATTCACATTTTAACTACAAATCACGTGAGAATGTACAACTATCAATGGATAAACAAGACGAAATGAAGCATTTGAGTATCACTTGGGCATATAATTCTGCCCAAGATCACCTACCCCACACTTAAAACTTTATTCGTCCTCAAACAATAATCTCACATCTCATGCAATTGACACCCAATCATAGCTACTTTGGCTCTACAATTCAAGCTACGGTTATACCGATTATTTACATAGCAAATCATCAAGAAAACATGCATAGTCTCATCAATACAATGACATTCAACACATTAAGACCTCCTAGACTCAAGAGTCGACTCTCGATCTCGGCAAACTCATGCAAATCAGCTGATCAAGACATCCGACACAAAATTAAATCTCTCGTCAAGAATGTGCCCTCACAACACAAGAGAATTTCCCCCCTTTCAATCATATGATCTCAAAAACATTATATGCAGGGGCATATGAACACGATTTCGCTCTCTCTCTCAAAGAATTCACATGCATCATGTCATGACCCATAAGCTTGCCTCTAGTGTATTACTCCACTAATATAAGGATGAGTGATGTAAGATCACGTAGGACTTAACGGGTTGTAATGTAAGCTAAGGAACTAGTACATACTGGGCTAACCAATAATAGCAACTAGCACCCTTAAGCCCTTTTCCATACATCCCACCACATTATGGGCATTGTTTCTTCCTTCATCCTCCCCTTTCTTGAAGCCTTTGTTTATTTTTGTTCCCATTTCTTTAAGCACACTCGACTTAATAACAAAGATTAATTATACATCTTCATTTTATTAAATTCGGCAAGTGCACCTTTGACCTTTTCTTTACTTTCACCACTTTCACTTTTCCTTTCTTTTCACAATTACTACTCCTTGACACTGTGGGAAAATTTCTTTTCTCTAGAACTTAAGAGTTTTGGATCAAATTCACGGATAATGAAAAGAAGGGGTTAAGCTCGGGTTGTACCTTTTCGACAAAAGAAAAAAATAGGCTAAAGGCTAACTAGGATGTATATTCAAGGTAGGTACGATAATGAAAAAAAACTTTCGGTTAAATCAAAGAAATGCCTACATCCTTTCCTACAATACACATCCTTCATTTCGTTTCGTACAAACACCAGGCAAGTTCTAGACACTTCACAATAGCATGGACGAATCGAAACTTCACCACACACTCATTGCACATGCTCAACTCAAGACATATTCACAGACTCTTCAATCAGCTAATTATAAGAATTCAAACATTAAGCCTCAATCACACCAAATCGAACTCTATGGTCTAGGTATCTCAACATATTTACAAAGTTGCATGCTTTCATATGAATCACCTTTGCATTCTAAATATCATGTACAACACGCAACCAGAATTCCGAACCATAAAGTAACGACACGATCGGGATATAACCAAACAAAACAAAAAATTAAAAAGAACAAAGAATCTACTCCTATCGACTACATTTCCTTTAAGACGGTCGTCATCCATCCATCATAGGGAACGGTCACTATTTACGACTTCAGTTTAATGGGACTATTCTCGGTAAAAGCACCGAAAACAAATGTCGAGAAACCCAATCATAAAAAAAAATTCATGAAAAATTATAAAAATATCGATAATTTCGATAAAACAACAATATTTACACAACCATCTAACAACAACTCCATACGGCACACAACAGCTTCACATTAATTACAACACCAAATTACAATACAAAAAATAAACATCAAAATCACAGGGTCACAATTTTTCACAGGCACAACAACAAAACATAAACATAAACAACAATAAAACAACTAGCACCTAACTACTCCCACCCCACACTTAAATCAAACACTGTCCCCAGTGTTCACAAAATTCAGCATAGCACAGGAGTAGGTGGTGAAACTCCCTGATCAATCGAAGTATTCCACTTCTTCGTCAGGTGCGGTTGCCTCGTCCCCCATATCCAATTCACCCCTGCTATCCAAATTTGACTCAACATCTGAGTCATCGCGGTGTGTCTCCTCGTCTGTGGGGACATCATCATCAACGGGCTCCACAAAAGCTAGCTCCACTCGGCATAGAGCCCTGACATTTTTGCCGAAGGGGTAGTCCAACTCTAGCTGCCACAGCTCATCTTCTATTGCTGGCTTCCCGCCTATGCACAACTGTAGCATCTGCATCCTGAACATGCGGGCCATATACTGATCATCCCAAGCATGTCGCTCGGCTAATGTGAGAACTGGCTCGTGAGTGGTGTCGGGTGCCTTAGTTTTGGTGACGTCCAAGGCACGCTTCTCCATCTGCGGGATGTAGTCCAGGGCCTCTTCCTCAATATCCAGGCCCCTCAGGAATGTGGTCAGCAAGCCACCAAACCCGTACCTGTGCCCTTGATGCAAACAGGCTCTCTTCATGGCAGAGATGATCAATGCCCCAACATTAATCTCTAGCCCTTTCATCAGGGCGTAGACCAAGCACACACGATCCCTGGTGATATCTGTCATGTGCACCCCAGGGATCAGGTAGGAACACACGATCTTAAGCCAAATTCTGGCTTCCCTATTCATTTGAGAGTAGGGCAGCATCTGATGGTAGCCCCTCTCCTTATGCCTGCTCCACCGTGTTGTAGAACAGGCTCCACAAAAAAAAATCCATCGTTTACTTAGCATATTCACATCAAGCCAACACAATTCACCTTACCCAACATGCCCAACCCATAATTTCCACATTTTAATCGCATTTAGTTTCTTCGCAATCAAATTCTAACCCTAGCTACATATTTCACCAAAATTCGATCAAGCATGTATTTATCGAGTTCATACAGTCAAAATGATACTACGAACATAAATTAACAATAACTTAAATGAATTCAAGCTCAATTTACAATTAGGGAAAGTTTTACTCACTTCACATGCTCAAAATCGAAAAATTTTGACAAGAATTGAGATGAAGTTAAAGAACATACCTTTAATTAGATGAAATCGAAGAAAAGTCGAAGAAAACTTGTGCCTAGGTCCGTGTCAGATTGGGGAAGGGGGAGTTTTTGGGTGTTTGTCGCGGAGGGGGTGAGAAATGAGGTAAAATTGAGGGAATTCGGGGTCAAAATGGGGATTTTCGCGTGGGTCACCCGCTGACCTGGTGTGACCCGTCGCGATTAAAGCCTTAATGTGTCATCGAGGGTAACGCAGAGCACCCCCTCCGTGAAACAGAGCCAATGCGGAGGTATTCTGGAATTTTGAAAATTCCAAAATTACACCTTAATGTGTCACGGAGGGTAATGCGGAGGCCCTCCTCCGTGACACGGAGCCATCACGCAGGCTCACTGTTTTGCCACTTTTTATTATTTTTCTCACCTCAATTTCTCCTTTGCGATCCTTTGCATTTTTGCCCTCCGTTCAACCTGAAATTCATCTCACAACAAGAAATTGGTTAGAATTCACAGGTTTCACATAAAGTAAAATTTTTGTTTTTATTTTTATTTTTCTATTTTTTTCTTTCTTTTTTTTTCTTTTCTACTAAATGTACTCAAGTATTACAATAATTTCATGGGTTGCCTCCCGTGCAGCGGCTGGTTTACCGTCGCGACTCGACGTCATTGAAGCTTAGTCATCCTTTAGGGTGACGGATGTCTTCTCTCGACTATCGTCTTCACCCCAGTAATGCTTACATCACTGCCCATTGACTAAGAACATAGCACTTCGATCTTCTTGCCACAACTCTACTGCCCCGTGCGGGGTCATTCTCACTACCTCAAATGGCCCTGACCATTTAGACTGCAGCTTCCCCGGAAACAGCTTCAATTTTGAATTGAAGAGAAACACTTTCTGCCCTGGCTCAAAAATACGATGCACCACATGCTTGTCGTGCCACCTCTTTGTTTTTTCTTTGTAGTACTTGGCACTCTCATAAGCATGAATTGAAACTCTTCAAGTTCGCTGAGTTGCATCAGCCTCTTCTTGCTCGCTAGCTCTAAGTCCATATTCAATTTCCTCATGGCCCAGAAAGCTCGGTGCTCTAGCTCCACTGGCAGATGACACGCTTTACCATAGACCAATCGGTATGGAGAAATTCCAATCGGTGTCTTGTAAGCAGTTCTGTAAGCCCACAACGCATCATCCAGTTTGCTTGACCAATCACTACATTGTGCATTCGCTGTTTTCTGGAGAATTTGCTTCATCTCTCTATTCGACACCTCCAGTTGCCCACTAGTTTGGGGATGATATGCTGTTGCCACCTTGTGGCGTACCCCATACTTATCTAGTAGCTTCTTGAAACTTGAATTTACAAAATGAGCCCGTCTATCACTGATAATGGCTCAGGGTGTCTCGAACTTGGTGAGAATGTGTTTTTTCACAAATTTTGTTACCACCTTGTTGTCATTCCAGGGGCAAGCTATTGGTTCAACCCACTTTGATACATAATCAACGGCCACGAAGATGTAACGATTACCAAATGATGGTGGGAACGGGCCGATGAAATCTATGCCACATACATCAAAGGTCTCCACTTCCAGTACATTCTGCAGCGGCATCTCTTGCCTCCTTCCAATTTTGCCTGTCCGCTGACATCTATCGCACATTTTGACGTATGCCATAGAGTCTCTGAACAGTGTAGGCCAAAAGAAACCTGACTGTAGGACCTTGTGCGCTGTTCGCTCGCCTCCGTGGTGCCCTCCATACAATGAAGAGTGACAACTCCTTAAAACCTCTGCAATCTAGCTCTCCGGGATGCATCTTCTCATCACCTGATCCGGTCCCTGTTTAAACAAGTATGGCTCATCCCAAATGAAATACCGGCAATCATGCCTCAATTTGTTTCTCTGCTGAGTCGTAGCCTCCGGTGGATAGACTCAACTCACTAGCTAGTTCACTATGTCTGCAGACCAGGGAACCTCAGTGATCTTGGGCAAATTTATATGCCCAAGTGATACTCAAAGGTGTCATTTTAGCCTTTTTTATCTATTAATGTTCATACATTCTCATGTGATTGATAATAAAATGTGAATTTATACTAACTAACATGATTAGCGTTGCTTTGCAGGTGAAATATATTTTTGGGAAGCTAAAATGCGTGTTGGGAGAGATTGGGGTTGGACTCGGAGGTTAGCAAGAGAAAAAGCATTCGAAGGCACAAATTAAAGGGGCTCCGCGATGGAGCCGTGTCACGCTGCCATCGTGGATGCCTTCTGCCTGGATAGGAATTTTTGGCCAAAATCCAGTGAGGGTGTGCGTTGGGGTCGTGGCACGTTGGCCTAGCCCCGCGTTGCACGTCGTGCCACATTGGGCCTTATTACCTGGACTATCTATTTCCAGTAAGGGTCCGCGTCAGTGGCGTGTCACGGAGGCAGTGCTCCGTGATACACTCCGTGACACGTTGCTTGTTATTCCGGGAAAAATTTCCACTAGTATAAATAGAACACTTAGGTTCATTTTTTATTATTCTGACTTGGTGGAGCAAGAACGTGGGTTACAGGCAGTTGAGGGGACGAAATTGTCAGGGTTTTTCTCTATCTCCTTCTTCTTTAATTCAACTACTTGTATGTTTAACACTAATTTAACAATGTTTAATCCACAAATGAGTGGCTAATTCCTCTTCTTGCTGAGGTTAAGAACAATTGTATTGAAATGTAGTTATTGATCAATTGGGTTTTTCATCTTTTCTTCCATGGTTGTTCTATTGATTCTTGTTCTTACTGCATTGATGTGTGGCCAACGTTAATGTACATCTAAAAAGTCTGATTTCACTCGAGAGAGCAAGAAATTGGAAAGTTGTGAATCAATAGGATATGATCTCTTCTTAGTTTGGGGAAAATTGAGAATTGATTTACCTTCAGGATAGAAATATACCTGAAAGTCGTATTAGTCAATTAAGGAATCGGTTTTGTATGGCTAGAACGTGAATTTCGTTTAATCACAGAAATGTAGGTGGACGGTTCATGATTCTTAAGTTGGATTAAATAAGAGAGTTTTAATCCATTGGCAATAATCCTTGACTAGCAACCGGAGGAAAGATTAAACAAAAATTGTATCGATGATTAGTTTCTATACATGTTCATTTAACCTCAGCATGCTCATATTCATAGTTCAGACTCAAATTGTATATTCGTTTATAATTAGCATAAAATTAGAAACCAAAATACCAAACTCTTTTTCACACTGTTGTCTGCATTTTTAGAGTTAAAATATAGTGACACTTGAGTAGATTGTACCCTAGCCCAGTCCCTGTGGGATCGATACTTGGCTTACTTAAGCCATTTTACTACTTGTTCGACCACGTGCACTTGCGTGTAGTAATTACCCCAGAGTAGACAGCGAACAAGTTTTTGGCGCCGTTGCCGGGGACTGGCAATTGGTGAAATTTTCTTAACTGTAAATTTACTATATTTTATTTTCTTAGTGTTGACAACTTGGTCTTAGCCTGTATTTCGCAGATATAATCTCTGTTGAACACTGGCAAGAGACAAGGAGCTGGTGGACTCATATTTAGAGCCTGAAAGACAATTTCATCATCAGCGGAGAGAAGCTCTAGAGAAAAAGCTGCAGTTACTTAGACAAACAATCATGGAGCAACAACAGAATCCACCGGTAGTAAGGGCAATGTTAGTGCCCGAGGAGATGGCAGCTAGGCCGGTTCGTGAGGTGGCAATCCCACATGCTAACAATGTCACATCTAGCATCCGCAAACCTGATCCAGGAGGGAGGTTCGAGCTCAAACAAAACATGGTGCAATTGCTGCACACCAGCGGGCAGTTCACAGGTCTCCCTCATGAGGATCCACAGCAGCATCTCCAAAATTTTTTGGAGATAAGTGACACTTATATTCCCGCTGGAGTGTCATCAGATTATGCCAGGCTTACATTATTCCCATTTTCACTATTGGGAGAAGCCAAGAGGTGGTTGAAAGCTGAGCCACCAAATTCTATTACTACGTGGGATGATCTTGCAAGGAAATTTTTGACACGATTTTTTCCATCCGGTAAAACAGCAAGACTTAGAAGTCAAATTCTAAGTTTCAAACAGAGAGATGGGGAGAATCTATATCAGGCTTGGGAGAGATTCAAGTCCATGTTGCGGGATTGTCCAAATCATCATCAATCCAATGAGGTGCTGGTGCACACTTTTATAGAGGGCTTGGAACCCCACACAAAAATCTTGCTAGACTTAGCAGCTGGGGGACAGGCATTGGAGAAAACTTATGAGGAGCTGTATACCTTGTTAAATCGTATTTCGCAGGGAAATCCGGAGTGGAATGCTGATTCGTCAAGAGGAGGAACAAGGAAAGCAGCAGGAGTTCTAGAAGTGGATGGTTTTATAGCTATTGCTGCACAAATAGCTGCTTTATAGAATCAACTCAACACCCACATCAATAATATGATAATGAACCAGACTCAAGCCCCAGTGAATGTAGTGCAGCAAATTTGGTGTGAAGTGTGCGGGAGTAGTGAGCACTCAGCTGAGTGTTGTGGAGAAAATCCTGACTCAGTGAACTTTGTGGGAAATGTACAGAGGAACAACCATCAACAGTATGGCAACAGCTACAATTCCAACTGGAGGAATCACCCGAATTTCTCTTGGGGTAGCAACAACCATCAAGGGCAAAGTTCGAGTCAGGGGGCGTAGAGGAATCAAGGAGGGCAGCAGAACTATCAAGCACAATATAGAAACAACAATGCACCTCCTCCCCCACCATCACCCAGCATTAAGGAGACGTTCAAGACAATGATAGCTAACAAAGCTCAATTGCAGGCTGACTATGTGAAATTGGCAGCCGAGGTGAAGAACAACCAGTTAGCTACTAAGGCACTTGAATATCAATTTGGGCAATTTGTTGGAGCCCAAAACACCAGGCCCAGAGGAGTACTTTCGAGCGACACAGATCCCAACCCCAAGCAGGTGAATGCGGTGACCACAAGGAGTGGTTTGCAGCTGAAAGAGGTGGAACCAGAAAGACCACCTCAACAATCGGGAGCAGCAGAAGTTGAGAGGGAGCAAAGTGATGAGAGGGGGAAGAAAAAGGAAGCTGAATCAGAAAGACCACCACCCCCATTCCCTCAAAGATTAAACAAACACAAGGAGGAGGCATGTTTTAAGAAATTCATGGAGGTGATTCCACCACTGGTGATTCCAATTATGAGAAATTATGAGAGAGTTATCAACACGGCAAATCTCTGCTATACCACCACTGGTGATTCCAATTGTCAAGGATGAGATTGAGGAGGAGATGCCTCTAATTGTCAATTTCATTATCGAGTAGCAGGTGGTAGAGGCAAAAGGCAAGAGGCCTTAGGATGATGTAGGTGAGGATTAGGATGGTGATCCGCTTAGAGAGTAGAAAAGGGAGAGACATGATATGGAGACAGCTCTGAGGATTTCTAGAGATGAGGACTGAGTGAGAGCTAAGATTGAGACTACTAGAGCTCGTGGAGAGGGTACGAGCTATGTTGGTTTAGAGAATGTGTCGGTCACTACTGGTGCCAATAAAGAGTATTTTAGGGTTGCGATTGCAGCTCCCACTAACCAGACCACAGGCGTCTAGGTCGCGAAGGTACGTTCCCTATTCCCATGTGTTTACTTTTCATATGCATTGAGGATGCTAGATGATTCTTTTGATGGGGGTGAGGTTGTACCTGGCTTTTGCTAAATATAAACCGAGGGTTACTTCTTGCTGGATGTCTTTTCCCTTGAGTGTTCCTTATCTAGTAGAACCGGCATATTTGGGTTTTGTGTTTTGCTTTAATTAAATGGAAAATAGGTGAACATAGGGAAGTTGAACACAATGGCTATTCTTTGCAAATTTTGACATATTGAAATTGTGAATGAACCCCTCCTAAAAGAAATTTGTGTTGTGTGCTTAGTGTAGATATCATGACCTTTGTGGATCTTTGCATGGCACTAATATTGTGAATGTGATAACTACTGTGTGACTGTGCATGAACTAATAATTGGTAGTGATGGTGTTGTCTTGTGCATTATGCGTGTGAGGTGCTTAGTTTGGTTCAACAGTTGTCTGTCCAATCTAGAACATGTCTGGTTAGTCATACCAAGGTTGTAAGCTAGTTGGATGGGAAATGATCATAGGTCATTGTTCAAATTAGTCCACTTTAACCTAAATGACCTACCAAATGAATATGAATATTCCTTGATCTTGATTTTGAGCCTAAATTGAACCTTTTTGTTATTGTTTAGCCAATTCACCTTCCCTTCTTGATTATGATGAACCTACTCTAGCCATGGTCCCTCCTTAGACACTGTGTACCTCAACTCAAGTAAATTGCCTAAGTTGAGGGGTGCTAGTATAGGGGTGATTAAGAAAAGATTGGTGGTGAAATCGTTGAATCATGATAAGAAAAAGCGAGTGCGGTATGCATAATGAAATATCAAAGGAAAAAAAAGAGAGAAAAAGAAAAAGAGAGAAAGAAGAAGAAAACAAATGCTTGAAAAAGAGGAAAACAACACTGGTAGTGTAAAAGAAGAAGAAAAGAGGGAAAAAGCAAGAGAAGTCAAAAAGAGGTTAAGTGGAGCCTAAGTTAGTGCAGTGCCAAGGAAGGTTGAGTCACTTTTTCCATATCTATCATACCTATCCCCGAACCTATATTACAAGCCTAAGAAAATCCTACAGTGATCCTAATCCAACTTTCTAACCAGCTGAGGTATAGAAAATAAAGGCAGGTCTATGGTTTTGTATGCGCACTGCATGAACTTCCTTGTGAGAGTGAGTGCACTTGACATAGTCCCTATTCTGAATTGTATTGATTTGTATATATGAGTGATTGGGACTTTTTTATATCCTCTCGCTATGAGTAACTAGGGGAATGCTAGTTATACGAATTGCTTACGGAGCTATAAACTACTTATGGAGCTACGATGCTGCTAATGCTTATAGAGCTACGATGCTTCTATCGTTTACAGAACTATAAACTACTTTCAGGGCTGTGAACTTGAGTTGGTTACGGAGCTACTAATTGTCTAAAAGGACTAAAGTGAAGCCTTCAAGGCCACATTGAAGTCTCCAATGAACTCCTCCTACGCCAAAGGGCATCGCCCACCCTTACTAGGGCCCGGTGTGCTGCAATTGTAGTCAGTTACAGGACCTTAGGAGTACCAATAGGGGTATATAGACTGATTGGCACTTGCCAAGGATAATAGGGGCCCAGGTAGGTTATATCTGTGTTGATTGTATCTTCCAGGCTTATAGGGGCCTGGTTAGGTTCTTGTTTAAGTATTATCTGCTAGTTGTAGCTTATGATAATGACATTGCACAGGTTAGATTTTGATTCCTATTGCTAATCACTTTCAGCTCTTTTAGGAGCTTTCATTCAGCTATTTCAATTACTGCCTTACATATTCGTTATATATTGTACCGGCGCCCATATTTTTGGGGTGCTACATACTTGCCTACAGGATTGGACAGATGAGTTTTAGGACCTCCTTAGCAACTACTCAGGGCCAACAGATTGGTCAGCTTCTTTCTTTCAAAGTTTCTAGCAAGAGAAGGGTTGTTTGTTTTTGTTGTATAGTTTTGGGGACCACTATTTCACTCATAGAGGCTTGCAGACTACAGTTCCTAGCTAGTTGTTCGTTGTTGGTTGTGTGGGGCCTATATGTGTTATGTTTTGTATATTGGTTGTGTGAAGCCTAGTGTAGATATCTGTTAGCAACCTTGTCAGCTGTAGTTTATATATAACTGCCTGCCTTCCTTCTGTTATGACTTAGACACATGGTGGTCTTGTTGACCCGTGTAGGATCCTTTTATTATTCTGATTGTTGGGTTAGTTGTCCTTATGCAGGTTTGTTGTGCGGCCTTGTTGGCCTAAGACTATGTTTACACTGAGATATAGCTGTTCTTTTTCTTGATTGTGTGTTGCTGGAAGGCACTAGAAGTGCATATGCCTAACTAGGTCAGCTCAGAGTCCAGTGTGGCACTAGGTGTCAGTCATGCCTCCTAAGGTGGGCTGTGACAAACTTGGTATCAGAGCAACGTCCTGTGTCTAATAGAGCCTTGTTTATGGATATGTTGTGCATCACATTCTATAAGAAGGAAGCTACCGGGCATAATAGTGTGATTACCCTCCTTTCTTCTCAAGTCATGCTATAGAGCTAAGTGTATAGGGTTGAGTCTCTAAGCTTACGTCATTCTTCTTATCCATAGAGAAAATGTCTGACGCACGACAGACTACAGCTGGTTGGGAGTTGGATACCATGGTAGGAGAGGGCACTAGCAGAGTGCCACAGTCGGAGACAGCCTAACCTGAGGGCTAGAGGGAGATATCACCTCGATCTCCCCAGCATTCTCCGCCACCAGGAGCCTCCCAGGGAAGCAAATACACCAATACCACCCTCAGTCATCCCTATACCATTGGATCAGGAGGTTAAGAGTGCAATTTACATGTTGGCTCAGATGATGGCCGCTCAGCGCCAGCCGGCGGCACTAGTTGTTGTTGAATCTACTGAAGGACCCGAAAGTTCGAGGGTTCATGAGTTTCTTTCCTTGAGTCCTCTGCAATTCACGGGGACAGACCGCAGAGAGGATCCTCAAGACTTCTTAGATCAGTTATAGAGGATATTCATTGTAATGCATGCTTTGTCCATAGAGTTAGTTAGGTTGGCAGTGTTTCATCTACGAGATATAGCAGTTCTGTGGTGCGAGAGTTGGGAGAGGTCTAGAGGCAGAGATGTATCCCCACCTACTTGGTCTAATTTTTCAGAGGCCTTCATAGATTATTATCTGCCTCGAGAGTCCGATAGGCCTGGGTGGACTAGTTCCTATATTTGGAGTAGGGTAGGATGAGCGTTCGGGAGTACGCACTGAGGTTTGACACCTTAGCAAGATATGCTCCGGCTTTTGTTGATACTATGCCAGCTAGGGTACATCGATTTATCATAGGGCTTTCTACGGAGTATGTGGAGGCCTGTTCTACAATTACGTTGCATGAGGATTATTCGGGTCTGTTATATGGGTATATAACTACACGCAAGTGCACGTGGTCGAACAAGTAGTAAGTGGCTTTAGTAAGCCAAGTATCGATCCCACAGAGACTTGGATGAAGTGCAATCTGCTCAAGTGTACTATATTTTACTTCTAAAAATGCAGACAACACTGTAACCAAGATTTTGATAGTTTGTTTTATAATTTTTATACTAAGGCTAAAACAATTATCTACTTTGAGTCTGAACTATGAATGAGAGCATGCTGAGGTTAAACGAACATGTAATGAAATTAATTATCATTATAATTTGGTTAATCTTTTCCTCCTGTTGCTAGCCAAGAACATTTGCCCAGAGATTAAAACTCTTGTATTTAACCTCACTTAAGAATCATGAACCATCCACCTACATTTCTGTGATTAAATGCAATTCATGTTCTAGCCATACAAACCCGGTTCCTAAATTGACTAATACGACTTTCAGGTATATTTCTATCCTGAAAGTAAATCAATTCCCAATTTTCCCAAATCAAGTAAAGATCATATCCTATTAATTCACAACTTTCCAATTTCTTGCTCTCTCGAGTGAAACCGGACTTTTTAGATATACATTAACGTAGGCCACACATCAATGCAGTAAGAGCAAGAATTAATAGAACAACATGGAAGAAAAGATGGAAAACCAAAGAATCAATGATCACATTTCATCACAATTGTTCATAACCTCAGCAAGAAGAGGACTTAGCCACTCATTTGTGGATTAAACATCTTTAAATGAGTGTTAATCATACAAGCAATTGAATAGAAAAAGAAGGAAAGAGAGAAAAACCCTGATAATTTCATCCCCTCAACTGCCTGTAACCCACGTTCTTGCTCCACCAAGTCAGAATATTGAAAAATGAACCTAAGTGTTCTATTTATACTGCTGGGAATTTTTTCCGGAATAACGAGCAACGTGTCACGGAGTACATCGCGGAGCACTGCCTCCGTGACACGCTACGGACGCGGACCTTCACTGGAACTGGGGATCCAGGAATGAAGGCCCAACGTGGCACGGCGTGCAACGCGGAGCCAAGCCACCGTGCCACGGACCAGACGCGGACCCTCTCCGGAATTTGGGCAAATTTTCCCTATCCAGGCAGAAGGCCTCCGCGATGGCAGCGTGACACGGCTCCATCGTGGATCCCCTTTTGTTTCATGCTGTCCAATGACTTGACCCTTGCTCGCATCCAAGTCCAACCCCGATATCCTCCAACATGCATTTTAGCTTCCCGAAATTAATTTTACCTGCAAAACACTGCTAATCATGTTGGTTAGTATAAATTCACATTTTATTACCAATTACATGAGAATGTATACACATTGATAGATAAACAAGGCGAAAATGGTTCTTTTGAGTATCACTTGGGCATATACATTTGCCCAAGATCACTTACCCCACACTTAAATCCTTGTTCGTCCTCGAACAACAATCCTACACTTCATGCAATTTACATCCCAACCTTGCTACATTGGTTCGACAATTTAGGCTACGGTCATACCGATTATTCAATACAGCAAATCATCAAGAAAACAAGCATGTTCCTATCAATGCAATGACCTTCAATACATCAAGACTTCCTAGACTTTAAGAATCGACTCTCGATATTGGCAAACTCATGCAAATCAGCTGATCAAGATATCCGACACGAAAATTAATATTTCATCAAGCATGTGCCCTCACAACACAAGAGAATCTTCCCCTTTTTGCTCATATGACTCACAAAATTTTAAGCAGGGGCATGTAGACACAATTTCGCTCTCTCTCCCAAAAGAATTCACATGCATCATGTCATGACCCATAAGCTTGCCCTTAGTGTATTACTCCACTAAAAGTGCGATGTAAGATCACGTAGGACTTTAACGGGTTGTAATGGAAGCTACGGAACTAGTAAATATTGGGTTAGCCAATAATAGCCACTAGCATCCTTAAGCGCCTTTTCAACACATCCCATCAACTCATGGACATTGTTTCTTTTTTTTTTCATCATCCCATTCTTGATGTTTTTCTTTAGTATGGCCCATCGTATTAAGCACACTTGACACAACAACAAAGATTATTCATGCACCTTCATTATAGTTTATTTATAGCAAGTGCACCTTCAACCTTTTCTTTTCTTCTATCACTGCTTTTCTTTTTCATTTCACCATTCTCACTCTTCGACACTTCAGGAAAATGATTTTCTCTTCTTAATCTTAAGAGTTTTGTATAGACTTTACGGCTAATTAAAAGAAGGAATTAAGCTCGGTTTACACTATTTTGGACCCAAGAAAAAAATAATAGGCTAAAGGCTCAACGGGCTGACTAGGGTATGCAATCAAGGTGGGTACAACAAGGAAAAATAGAAACTCTCGGTTAAAACAAAGAAATGCCTACATCCTTTCCTACAATACACCTCCTTCATTTCATTTTATACACACACCAGGCAAGTTCTAGACACTTCACAATAGCATGGAATAACAACACCTCACTTCACACTTTTTGCACATGCTCAATTCAAGATGTATTCACAGACTCTTCAATAAGCTAATTACAGGAATTCAAACATTAAGCCTCAATCACACTGAATCGAACTCTATGGCCTAGGTATCTCAAAATATTTACAAAGTTGCATGCTTTCATACGAATCACCTTTGCATTTTAAATATCATGTACAACACGCAACCAGAATTTCGCAACCATACAGTAACTACAGGTTTTGGGATGCAACCCACCAAAGAAAAAAACTGAAAAATAATTGAAAAAAACTACTCCTAACGACTACATTTCCCTTAAGACGGTCGTCATCCATCCATCATAGGGAACGGTCACTACTATGATTTCGGTTCAATGGGACCATTCTCGGTAAAAGAACCGAAAACAAACGCCGAGAAACCCAAGAGTAAAAAATGTCGAAAATATCGATCATTTCGATAGAAAAAATATGTACAAAATATTTTGAATTTTAAAAATATCGATCATTTCGATAAAAAAAATATGTACAGAATCAGCTAGCAACATTCAGCAACACACATCAATTTCACATAAATTTACAATACAGAACAACACTTTAACAATTCACAAATCACAGGGAACAACAAAATTTCACATGCACGACAACAGATTAGAACATACATACAAAACAGCACAGCTCAGCACCTAACTACTCCCACCCCACACTTAGCTCGAACACTGTCCCCAGTGTTCATAAAAATTAAAATAGCACAAAATCGGGTGGTGGAACTCCCTGATCAGTCAAAGTATTCCACTTCTTCGTCGGGTGCTGCTGCTTCATCTCCCATGTCTGAATCGCCCCCGTCGTCTTCATCGGACTCCACATCGGAGTCCTCCCGACGTGTCTCCTCATTTGTGGGGACGTCATCATCCGTGGGCTCTACAAATGCTGGCCCCACTCGGCATAGAGCCCTGGCGTTTTCGCCGAAGGGGTAGTCTAGCTCGAGCTGCCATAGCTCCTCCTCTGTCACCGACCTCCTGCCTATCCTCAGTTGGAGCATCTGCATCCCATACATTCGAGCCATATACTGATCATCACGAGCATGTCGCTCGCCAAGTGTAAGCACTGGCCCTTGGGTGGTGTCGGGAGCCTTAGTTTTAGTAACATCTAAGGCCCGCCGCTCCATCTGCGGGATATAGTCAAGGGCCTCCTCCTCGACATCTAGGCCCCTGAGGAAGGTGGCTAGTAGTCCACCAAAGCCATACCTGTGCCCCTGGTGCAACCGGGCTCTCTTCATGGCAGAGATAATTACCGCCCCCACGTTGATCTCCAGCCCTTTCATCAGGGCATACACTAGGCATACACGTTCCCGGGTTACATCTGTCATATGTACCCCCGGGATGAGGCAGGAACAGACTACCTTCAGCCATATTCTAGCTTCTCTGTTTATCTGTGAATAGGGCAAAGTCTGGTGGTAGCCCCTCTCTTTGTGTCTGCTCCATCTAGCTGTCGATCGAGTCCCACACAATGTGCGTCTAATGTCCGCATACGGTGGGGTAATGTTCAGCTGTCGGAGCACGTGGGCGTCTGTGTCCCGCGCTCCTATGATGGCATTGAGGTGGTGGGGCTCCAAGGTGACTATTTGCCCTCTAATTTTGATAGTGTGACTTCTGATAGTCGGGTTCCAATTGGCATAGAACTCCCGAACCAGGTGCAGGTTACATTCCTTGGGCTCTTCAAAGATGAAATTGAGCCCAGCTGCCTCTATTCGGTGTACCATCCTAGGGAACTCCTGCGCCAATGGTTCCCGTGCTATATGCTCCTCGGGGAAATATTTTTTTTCTTTGTGCTTTGCGTACCACTTTTTCCCCTCATCAGTCACCCATCTTGTTCCGTATTGGCGGCGTTGGCCGCGTGGAACTACTGGTGCTGCTGGGACTGCTGTGCCCAGTCTGATTTGCTTCCTTCCGGCGCCCGAAGTTGATGCGCCTTTCCCTTTCTCTTGCCTGCTTGCCATTTTACCTGTCAACCCAAGTAGACAAGATCAATGTTAAGCTAACGGATATTAACTTTGGCTAAGGTCGTGTTAAGCTAGGTTACCCCACACTTAGTCCTTAGCTACAGTTACAACAATACGGCAAGATTATCTTTATTTACACACAATAACCAACTATACAATCATGCTTAGTGTGTTTGAAAAATTCGACGGTATATCTTCTGCGTACTACTCAGACTTCGTACAGCTAATCACAATCACTACCATCGCTAACATTTTACCCATCGCACTTAGCAAGGAAAAACAAAGAAACGAAAACAACAACAAAAATTTATCTACACGAACCTATACAACCAACCAAATTCTTACAAATTTCAACATTCCCTTAACCCGAGAATTCGTCGTTCTATTAACATCCTAACAATTAGTACATCGACTCATCTCATTCAACATATACATCCCGGCATGAAATTCACAAGTTCACTACATTTTCAACTTCAAATTCAAAAACAAGCCCTAGAAATGATATTATCAAGCAAATTCGATTAATTTATGCAATTGACAAGTTCAAGAAATCATAACGACATTCCGAACATTCATCAACAATAATTTAAATTGAATTCATGATTAATTTCTACTTAGGGCAATTTAGCTCACCTCACATGCTCAATATCGAAGAAAATCGATAAGAAATTGAGGTGGAATCGAAGAACATACCTTGAAGTTGAAGAAATCACGCAAATTTGATGATTTGCTTATCCTATGTCGTGTCACGTTGAAGGGGGGTGGGTTTTGGGGGATTTTGGTCGCGGAGTAATTGAATAATAAGGAAAAGAAGGGGGTTTTTCGGGGTTAAAAAGTAGGAAAATCGCGCGGGTCACCCGGCGACCCGGTGTGACCCGTCGCCATATACAAGGCAACGTGTCACGGAGTGCATCGCGGTGCACTGCCTCCGTGACACGGAGCCATCGCGAGCCTGTTCTGGAAATTTTTAAAAAATCCAGATTATACCTCAACGTGTCACGGAGGTAACGCGGAGGTCCACCTCCATGACACGGAGCTGTCATCCCAGCTCACTGTTTTTCCACTTTTTGTTAATTTTCATACCTCGACTTTTCCTTCGCGATTCCGTGCATATTTTCCTCCGTTTGACCTGAAATTCATCTCAACCGTATCAAGAATTTCCTTGCAAGATCATCCCACGTAGAAATAGAATTCAGTGGCTCAGCTTTCAACCACCTCTTGGCTTCTCCCAAGAGTGAGAATGGGAACAATGTAAGCCGGACATGATCTGATGACACTCCAGCGGGGATGTATGTGTCACTTATCTCCAAAAAATTTTGGAGATGCTGCTGTGGATCTTCATGAGGGAGACCGGTAAACTGCCCGCTAGTGTGCAGCAATTGCACCATATTCTGTTTAAGTTCAAACCTCCCTCCTGGCTCAGGTTTGTGGATGCTAGATGTGACATTATTAGCATGTGGGATTGCCACCTCGCGAACCGGACGAGCTGCTACTTCTTCGGGCACTAACACTGCCCGTACTACCCGTGGATTCTGTTGTTGCTCCATGATCATCTGTCTGAGCAACTGCAGCTTTCTTTGTAGAGCTTCTCTCCGTTTACTGTGAAATATCCTTTCTGGCTCTATATACGATTCCACCAGCTCCTTGTCTCTTGCCAGTGTTCAACAGAAATTAAGTCTGCAAAATATAGGCTAAGACCAAGTTGTCAACACTTTTAGAAAATAAAAATACAGTAAATTAACACTTAAAACAAATTCACCAATTGCCAAGTCTCCGGCAACGGCGCCAAAAACTTGTTTGGGTCTGTTATATGGGTATTTAACTACACGCAAGTGCACGTGGTTGAACAAGTAGTAAGTGGATTTAGTAAGCCAAGTATCGATCCCACAGAGACTTGGATGAAGTGCAATCTGCTCAAGTGTACTATATTTTACTTCTAAAAATGCAGACAACAGTGTAACCAAGAGTGGGCCCAGATCTCGGTTTCTAGGTAGGCCATCTAAATCTTTTCCTCTGTAGCAGTAGGGAAACAAGTTAAATCGTCATGGATAGTCAAGTCCGAATGAGAGTTCACGAGCATCAAGCTCACAGCAGCAGAGAGGTTCAAATCAGAGTAGGCCCGTTGCACTGCATTGTAGGATTTGCAGTCGACAGCATTTCGGGAGGTGTAGATATGGCTCTACTGCTTGCTATACTTGTGGGAAAAAGGGTCATATGATGAGGATTGTTCGACTAGGGATCAGGGGGATAGGGACCAGCAAAATAGGTCCTCAGCAGGATCGCATGCTCCAGCACCTTCGACAGGGGGTAGGCCCTAAGCTCTAGACAGTAGAAGTAGAGGTAGAATAGGGGCATCCAGTTCTGATAGTGGTACAGATAGCACTTACTCCTTACTAGGGAGATAGGATTCAGAGTCGTCACCAGATATTGTGACAGGTATACTGGATGTTTTCTTTCACCTAGTTTATGCTTTGACAGATCCAGGTTCTACCTTGTCTTATGTTACTCTGCTAGTGGCATGGAAGTTTGGTATAACACCATAATTGCTTCAGCAACCATTTTCTGTATCCAAACCCGTTGGTGACTGATCTTGGGCAGAATTATATACCCAAGTGATACTCAAATGCTTCATTTCATCTTTGTTATCTATCGTTATTTGTGCATTCTCATGTGATTTGTAGTTAAAATGTGAATTTATACTAACCAACATGATTAGGTTGTTTTGCAGGTAAAATGGAATTTTGGGAAGCTAAGATACATGTTGGTAAAAATCAGGAAAGGACTTGGAAGCAAGGAGTGGAAAAGGTCAAGGAAGAGCAGCAAAAATAAGGGTTCCGTGATGGAGCCATGTCACGCTGCCATCACGGAGGCATTCTGCCTCGGGTGATTTAAGTTTGGCCATTTCTAGTGAATCCTCGCGTTACCTCCATGACACGGAGGCAATGCCACGCGATGCAAGTCGTGGCACGTTGAGTACAATTACTTGGGACATCAATTTCCAGTGTAGGTGCGTGATAGCACCGTGGCACGTTGGCCAGGCTCCGCGATGCAAGCCGTGGCACGCCAAGGTGAAAATTCTGAGGAGCCCAATTCCAGAGAGGGTCCGCGATACCCCTGTGGCACGGAGGGAGTGCTCTGCGACACACTCCATGCCACGTTGGTTGTTATTCCGGGAAAAATTCCCACTAGTATAAATAGCACACTTAGGTTTATTTTTAGAGGGGGCTAACTTGGTTGAGCAAGAACGTGGGTTACAGGCAGTTGAGGGGACAAAAATTCTAGGGTTCTTCTCTATCTCTTTCTCTTTTATCTCAATTGTTTGTATGATTTATACTCATTTGATGATGTTAAATCCACAAATGAGTGGCTAAATTACCTTCTTACTGAGGATAAGAACAATTGTAGTGGAATGTAATTGTTGATTATTTTAGTTTTCATCTTTTCTTCAATGGTTGTTCTATCAATTCTTGTTCTTACTGCATTAATGTTTGGCCAATGTTAATGTATATCTAAAAAATCCAATTTTGATTTTGAAAAGGAAAGGAATTGGAAAGATGTGAATTGGTAGGATATGATCTCTTCTTAGTTTGGGAAAATTGAGAATTAATTTACATTCAGAATAGAAATATATCTGAAAGTCTTATTAGTCAATTAAGGAATCGGTTTTATATGGCTAGAACATGAAATTCTTTTATGGCAGAAATGTAGATTGAAGGTTCATGATTCTTAAGTTGGATAGAGATGAAAGTTCCAATCCATAGGCAATAATTCTTGACTAGCAACCGAAGGAAAGATTAACTGAATTGTGTCGCTAAATTAATTCCCTGCATGTTCGTTTTAACCTCAGCTTGCTCATTACTATTGTTCAGACTCACTTTATAATTTTGCTTTAGATTCTTATTAATTAGTAGCTCAAACTCTAAAAATCTTATTCATTTGGTTGTCTGCATTCTTAAAGATATAGTTCATTAACACTTAAGTTAATTATTACCGTAGTTCAGTCCCTGTGGGATCGATACTTGGCTTACTTAAGCCACTTTACCACTTGTTCGACCACGTGCACTTGCGTGTAGTCACAGAAGCACCGACCAAGTCTTTGGCGCCATTGTCGGGGACTGGCAATTGGTAAAATTGTTTTCTTAGTGTTAGTTTACAATTTCTATATAAGTGCTGACAACTTGATCTTAGCCTGTCTTTTGCAGATATTGAATTCTGTTGAACACTGCAAGAGATAAGGAGTTGGTGGATTCATAAATAGAGCCGGAAAGACAATTTCATCGTCAAAGAAGGGAAGCTCTAGAGAAAAAGCTACAGTTGCTCAAACAGACAATTCTGGAGCAACCACATAATCCACCACTTGTGAGGGCAGTCTTAGTGCCCGAGGAAATGGCAGCTAGGCTGATTCGTAAAGTGGCAATCCCACATGCTAACAATGTTACATCAAGTATTTGCAGACCAGAGCCTAGAGGGAGGTTTGAGCTTAAACAGAACATGGTGCAATTGCTGCACACCAGCGGGCAATTCACAGGTCTCCCTCACGAAGATCCACAACAACATCTCCAAAACTTTTTTGAGATAAGTGACACTTACATCCCCGCTGGAGTATCATCCGACTACGTGAGGCTTACATTATTCCCATTTTCATTATTGGGGGAAGCAAAGAGGTGGTTGAAAGCTGAACCACCTAACTCTATCACCACGTGGGATGATCTTGCAAGAAAATTTCTGATACGGTTCTTTCCATCCGAGAAAACAGCAAGACTTAGAAGTCAGATTCTAAGTTTTAAACAAAGAGAGGGAGAGAATCTGTATCAAGCTTGGGAAAGGTTCAAATCATTGCTAAGGGATTGTCCTCACCATCACCAGTCCAATGATGTGCTGGTGCATACTTTCATAGAGGTTTTGGAACCCCATACAAAAAAATTTCTAGACTCAGCAGCTGGGGGCAAGCATTAGAAAAGACTTATGAGGAGCTGTATACTTTGTTAAATCGTATTTCGCAGGGAAATCCAGAGTGGAATGCGGACTCTTCTAGAGGAGGAACAAGGAAAGCGGCAGGAGTCTTTGAAGTGGATGGTTTTACAGCTATCACTGCACAGCTAGCTGCATTGCAAAATCAACTCAACACCCACTTCAGCAATATGAGCTTAAATCAACCTCAAGCACCAGTTAATGTAGTGCAGCAGATTTGGTGTGAAGTATCCGGTAGTAATGAACACTCAGCTGAGTGTTGTGGTGAAAATCTAGATTCAGTAAACTTTGTTGGAAATGTACAGAGAAATAATCACCAGCAGTATGGCAACAACTACAACTCGAATTGGAGGAATCATCCTAATTTCTCTTGGGGTAGTAATAGCCATCAAGGGCAGAGTTCGAATCAGGGTGCGCAGAAGAAATCAAGGAGGGCAGCAGAATTATCAATCTCAATACAGAGGAAACAATGCACCTCCTCCACCACCCATCAACATTGAGGAAATGTTTAAAACAATGTTAGCTAACCAAGCTCAAATGCAAGCTGATTATGTGAAATTGGCAGCAGACATAAAAAACAACCAGTTAGCTACAAAGGCGTTGGAGTACCAGTTTGGACAACTAGCTAAAGCTCAAAACACCAGGCCAAGAGGAGGACTACCGAGTGACACTGACCCAAATCCCAAGCAGGTTAATGCAGTGACCACAAGGAGTGGTTTACAACTCAAGGAGGTGGAACAAGAAAGACCACCTTAGCAGTCAGGAGCAGTGGAGAAAGATAGGGAACATGATGATGAGAGGGGGAAGGAGAAGGCAGCTGAAGCAGAAAGACCACCACCCCCATTTCCTCAAAGATTAAAGAAACACAAGGAGGAAGCTTGTTTCAAAAAGTTCACGGAGGTGCTTAAACAGGTACACATTAATTTACCTTTGGTTGATGTTTTGCAGGGAGTGCCGAAATATGCAAAGTATATCAAGGACATAGTAGCTAACAAAAGCAGATTGACGGAGTATGCTACGGTGGCGCTTACTGAGGAGTGCACTTCTCGGATACAGAACAGGTTGCCAACAAAGCTCAAGGACCATGGGAGATTTACAATTCAAATCACAATTGGGCAAAGTATCCGAGCTTGCGGATTATGCGATTTGGGAGCGAGCATTAACTTGATGCCGACATCGGTGTTCAAGAAGTTAGGGTTGGGCAGTCCTAGACCAACTACAGTGATCTTGCAGTTAGCGGACTGCTTTTTGGCCAGACCAGATGGCATTGTGGAGGACGTGCTGGTGCAAGTGGGCTCTCTTATCTTCCCGGTAGATTTCATTGTCTTATATTTTGAGCCGGATGCAAGTCCCATTTATTTTGGGACGTCCTTTCTTGGCAACCGGGAGAGCTTCGATTGATGTAGCTGCAGGGCAGCTAACCATGCGAGCGCATGAAAAAGTGGAGGTATTTGATGTATACAAGGCCTTGAAGCTTTCGGCCACATATGAGGAGCTTTCATCAATCAATGTGCTAGACCAAGCAGAAATTCTTCAAATTGTTGATTCTCGAGATCCATTGGAAAGAGCGTTGATGAGCTCCGTTCATTTCAGAGATAGAGATACTTATGAGATGGTACAAATGTTGAATGAACCAAAGTGGTATCTCAGGAAGCATGACTTTCAGCCTTTAATGAGGTCCTTGGAACCATTGCCGAAAGCATCTATTGAGGAAGCACCAAAGTTGGAGTTGAAAACATTGCCTCCCCATTTAAAATATATCTTTTTGGGGGAAGATGACACTTTGCCAGTCATCATCTCCGCAGAATTGACGGAGGCACAGGTAAAGGAAGCATTGGTGGTTCTCAAAAGAAGGAATAAAGCGATGGGCTGGCAAATGTCAGATATTCGGGGTATTAATCCAGCTTTTTGCTCACACAAAATTTTCTTGGAGACAGGAGCAAAGCCAACTGTACAGCCTCAGAGGAGATTGAATCTGATGATGAAGGATGTGGTTAGGAAAGAAGTAATTAAGTGGCTTGATGCAGGTGTGGTCTATCCTATTTTGTACAGCGAATGGGTCAGTCCCGTTCAGTGTGTTCCAAAGAAAGGAGGGATGACCGTGGTCACCAATGAGTAAAATGAGTTGATCCCTACATGCACCGTCACAGGCCGGCGGATTTGCATGGACTACAGAAAGCTCAATGAAGCCACAAGGAAAGATCACTATCCTATCCCGTTCATTGATCATATATTGGACAGATTGGCTGGACAAGAATATTATTGTATCCTTGATAGGTACTCTGGCTATAACCAAATAGCCATAGCACCGGAGGACCAGGAGAAGACTGCTTTCACATGTCCTTATGGGACATATGCTTTTAGGCGGATGCCATTTGGTTTATGCAATACACCCGCCACATTCCAGAGATGCATGATAGCGATCTTTCACGACATGGTGGAAGATTTCGTCGAGGTATTTATGGATGATTTTTTTGTTTTCGGTAATTCGTTTGCTACTTGTTTGCAGAATCTTGACAAGGTGCTAGCTCGCTGTGAAGAATCCAACCTTGTACTCAACTGGGAGAAATGTCATTTCTTAGTCAAGGAGGGTATCGTCCTTGGCCATAAAGTGTCTTGCTAGGGGTTGGAGGTCGATCGTGCTAAGATCGAAGTTATTGAAAAGCTACCACCACCTGTGTCAGTGAAGGGTTTTCACAGTTTTCTTAGGCATACAGGGTTCTACAGATGGTTCATTAAGAACTTCTCTCAAATTTCTAGACCAACATGCAGGTTGCTAGAAAAAGAGGTGAAGTTCGAGTTTGATGAAGATTGTGTCAAAGCATTCGAGAAGTTGAAGCAGAAATTGATAGAAGCACCTATCCTTATTTCTCCGGATTGGGAACAAACGTTTGAACTAATCTGTGATGCAAGTGATGTGGTTGTGGGAGCTGTATTGGGGCAGTGGAGGAATAGAATTTTTCATTCTATTCATTATGCAAGCAAAACATTGGATGCTGCCCAAGTTAATTATACAGACACAGAAAAGGAGATGCTAGCATTGGTATTTGCATTTGACAAATTCAGGTCCTATTTGGTGGGTTCTAGAGTAGTGGTGTATACCGATCATACAGCGATTCGGTATCTATTTGACAAGAAGGATGAAAAGCCCAGGCTGATCAGATGGATCTTGTTGTTGCAAGAGTTTGACCTAGAGATTAAGGATAGAAAGGGGAGCGAGAATCAAGTGGCAGATCACCTATCGCGATTGGAAAGCCGATCGCATGTGAAGGAAGGTGACAGCATCAAAGAGGAGTTCCCGGATGAGCAGCTCTTTGCAATAAGAGAAACTGAGATCCCTTGGTATGTAGACATAGTGAATTTGCTAGTGAGTGTATCCACCGGAGGCTACGGCTCAACAGAGAAAAAAGTTGAGGCATGATTGCTGATATTTTATTTGAGATGAGTCGTACTTGTTTAAACAGGAACCAGATCAGGTTATGAGAAGATGCATCCCGGAGAGCCAGATTGTAGAAGTTTTAAGGAGTAGCCACTCTTCATTGTATGGAGGGCACCATGGAGGCGAGCGGACAACGCACAAGGTGCTACAATCAGGTTTCTTTTGGCCTACACTGTTTAGAGACTCTATGGCATACGTAAAAATGTGTGATAGATGTCAAAGGACAGGCACAATTGGTAGGAGGCAAGAGATGTCGTTGCAGCGTATATTAGAAGTGGAGATCTTTGATGTATGGGGTATTGATTTCATGGGCCCATTCCCACCGTCATTTGGTAATCGTTACATCTTGGTGGTCGTTGATTATGTATCAAAGTGGGTTGAAGCAACAGCTTGCCCCAGGAATGACAACAAGGTGGTAATGAAATTTGTTAAAAAGCACATTTTCACCAGGTTCGGGACACGCCGAGCCATTATCAGTGATGGAGGGGCTCATTTTGTAAATGCAAGTTTCAAGAACTTGCTAGCTAAGTATGGGTTGCGCCACAAGGTGGCAACAGCATATCATCCCCAAACTAGTGGGCAAGTGGAGGTGTCGAACAGAGAAGTGAAGCAGATTCTCCAGAAAACAGTGAATGCTGATCACGGGCAAAAATAGCATGCCCGAGATAGGCTTTATACCTTAATGTAGTCTTATTTATCTAAGTTATTTTGCATACTTTCATGTGATTTTATATAAATGTGAATAAATGTGCTAACCAACATGATTAGTCTTTGTTTTTTAGGTTTCAAGGAATGTGAGGAACTAATTCACAAGTTGGTGAAAGAAAGGATTGGAGTGGAAGCAATTGGCGAAAGTCGGCAAGGAGCATGCCTTAGCAAGGCTGGCCGCGCCAGGCAGCGTGCCACACTGTGCGTGTGCCGCACCCAGCGCCGTGCCACGCCCCTGCCAGGCGCACGATAAAAGGCAGCAGCAGGCAGAAATCCAGTGCGCCAGCGCCGTGCCACGCTAGGCCATCTGCGCGCAGGCAGCATGCCATCGCGCTGCATGAGCAGCGTGTCACGTTGGCCAGCGCGGTGACCCTCGGCAGTTTGGTTTCCGGAGGCACTTTCCAGAGAGCTTTCGTGTTGCCTCCATGTCATGGAGGCAGTGCTCCGCGATACACTCCGTGACACGGAGCCGTTCCACGACAGGCTAAATTACGCACGTTCTCCATTTACTATAAATGGGACCCTTAGCTCCTAAAATCATTTGGTCACGATTTTATTCTGGAAAACTACCTAGGAGTGAAGGGAGAAGTGGGAGAACTCATCTAGGGTTTATCAAATTCCCTTCTCATCTACCAAATTCATGTAAGTATGTTAGTTTAGTATTAGTTAATGGTAGTTTTACGAACATGAATGGCAAGAACCCTTCCTCTAGGGTTGAAGCCATGAATTATGATTGTGATTTTATGAAATTGTTTTGGAATTAAGTTATTGATTGTTCCTTTCGTCTTGCATTCTGGATTGTTGGTTGTTCTTATGATTGATCACCATGAAAGCATATTTGTTAGCTTGAGTAATAGCTTGATAAAGCATTACCTAGGTCAGGACATGAGAATGTAAGGAGCATGTTTGTATCTCGGGAGAGATGTTTGTGTCAGGATAGAAATATACCTAACACCGTGCTTGGTTGACACACGAGGGTTATGAAAGACCAACTTGGGATGTCACATCACCACTCGAAGAAGTAGTTGTGAGGTTAAGTTGAGTTAAATGGTTAGATGCACGTAAGTCCCTAATTGTTTCCCCATAAACCACAACATAATTGATTGCCCGCGACTAGAAAATTAAACTCCTCGCTCACAATGATGCAGTGAGGCTAGATTGCCGTGTTTAGAGGCTCGAAAGACCATAAACATGCAATTCTAATTATGTTAAATAACAATTGATAGTTCCATGCTTAACCCATTGCAAATCGTAGTATCACATGATTAATTGGTTTTAACTCTATGTTGCTCCTAGAGTAATTTTAGAATACTTCGTTGACCCAAACTTAGACTTAATTAATCTCGAACGAAAATGTCTATAACCAACACTTGGGGTATTTAAGATCACACTAGAAATGGATAGTTAGAGGAATGGGTCCAGTCCCTGTGGGTTCGACAATCCGGTTCTTAAAAAGAGCCACTATATTACTTGCACGACCCGTACACTTGCGGACGCGCGAATCGGGCACGTCATGTTTTTGGCGCCGTTGCCGGGGACTCGGCGAAGTTTTGATAATTTATCTATTTTTGTCTGATTTTTTTTAATTTCCTAAAGTGTTGAAAAACTTGGTCTTAGTCTGTTTATTTGCAGGTGACAGGTTGTCCTGCCGAGCTGGCTAGAAATAGAGAGCTTGTGGAACCGTTGCTAGAACCTGAACGTCAAATCCATTTGCGAAGGAGAGTAGCTCTAGAGCAAAAGCTGAAGAGACTTCAAGAGAAGGTACAACAACAACCACCCGCGGGACAAGCACAATTGTCATCGGAAGCAATGGCAGCTAGACCAGTTCGCGAAGTGGCAATCCCACTAGCGACGAATGTGACCTCTAGCATCCGTAAACCGGAGCCTGGAGGGCACTTTGAGCTTAAACAGAACATGGTGCAGCTGTTACACTCTAGTGGTCAATTCACTGGGATGGCACATGAGGACCCGCAACAGCACCTACAGAGCTTTTTAGAGATTAGTGACACGTTCGTCCCCACCAGCGTGTCCACAGATTATGTCCGAATGACCCTCTTCCCATTTTCACTGTTGGGAGAGGCGAAAAAGTGGCTGAAGGCTGAGCCACCGAACTCCATAACTTCATGGAATGACTTGGCTAAGAAGTTCCTTATCAGATTCTTCCCCTCAGGCAAAACTGCAAAGTTGAGAAGTGAAATACTCAGTTTCAAGCAGAGGCCTGATGAGAACTTGTATATGGCTTGGGAAAGATTCAAGTCATTGTTGAGAGACTGCCCCCATCATCAGCAATCAAATGAAGTGCTGGCTCATACCTTTGTAGAAAGTCTAGACCCACACACAAAAATATTACTAGACTCTGCATCGGGTGGGCAAGCCTTGGATAAAACATATGATGAGTTGTACACTTTGTTGAACAGAATTGCTCAAGGAAATCCAGAGTGGCACAGCGAGTCATCGAGGGGGGCAGGAAAGAGACCAGGGTTGATAGGAGTAGATGGTTTGAATGCCTTGGCAGCACAATTAGCTTCGTTCCAGCATCAAATGATGACTCAGTTTAATAAACTGAGTATGAACCAACACCAGGGCCAGGTTAATGCAGTTCAGCAAGCTCCGAGTTGGTGTGGAATTTGTGGTAATAATGGGCACTATGCAGAATCTTGTGGAGCCAATCCGGAGTCAGTCAATTTTGTTAGTAATGTGCAGCGCAACAATCAAAATTTTAAAACCTGTTACAACAGAAATTGGCAGGGCCACCCGAATTTTTCTTGGGGTGGAAACCAAAAGCAAAATTATATGCAACCTCAACACAGCAGTATCAGCAGAATAGGCAGGATGATGGGAAATTGAGTAGCAGCATTGAGGAAACACTGCAGAAAATTTTGGAGACCCAGAATCAGTTAGCGGAAAATCAGGCGAGGATGGCAACAGACTTAAAGAATCAGCAAATGGCCACCCGCAATCTTGAAAAACAAGTGGGTCAGATAGCAGCTGCTCAAAACATGAGATCACAAGGGGGATTACCCAACGACACAGATCCTAACCCCCCGTAGATCAATGCCATCAGTCTGAGAAGTGGTAAGCAATTAGCTGATGCAGTGCCAAAAGAGCTGAGAAAGGAGGTGCAGCCGGAGTTGGTTAGACCAGGACCATCCATCAACATAGGAGATAAGCAGAGTGCGGGGCAACAAAATGCAGAACTTTCATTGCAGCCAGCACAAAGACCACCACCACCATTCCCTCAGAAATTCAGAAAGAGCAAGGAAGAGGAATGCTGTAAAAAGTTCTTTGAGAGCTTCAAAGAACTTCACATAAATTTGCCTCTTATTGATGTCTTGCAGGGAATGCCCAAGTATGCTAAATACTTGAAGGACGTGATGGCGAACAAAGTTAGATTGGTGGATGTCCAAACTGTAGCACTGACTGAGGAGTGCAGTCACAGGGTATTGAGCAAAATGCCAAAGAAACTCAAAGACCCAGGGAGTTTTACCCTCCCCATACAAATTGGTAAAGCTGAGGTGCTACGATCTTTGTGTGACTTGGGGGTGGCAGTTAATCTAATTCCCCTATCCTTATTCAACACCCTGGGGTTGGAAAAACCTAGGCCGACAAGGTTGATGCTGCAGCTGGCTGACAAGTCGCGAGTGACACCTGATGGAATAATAGAGGACCTTCTCATCAAAGTAGGTAAGTTCATTATACCTGCTGATTTTATTGTCTTAGATTTTCAGGTTGATGACCAGGTACCCCTGATCTTGGGACGTCCATTCTTGGCCACTGGAGGAGCGGTGATTGATTTGAAAGCAGGGACCCTGAAAATGAGGGTTGAGGATGAAGAAGAAATCTTCCGCGTTTACCAAGAAATGAACCCATCTGCACACTACAGAAACCTTTGTCAAGTTAGTGTGTTGGCAGAGGATAAGTGTGGGGTGGAGGATTCCACAGGTGTAGGGCCGAAGGCAATGACAAGTGTTCAGCCCAACTCTGAGAGAGGGCTTCAAATTGAGAAGAAGTTGGAGAAAGAGAGGAACAGAGTGGAGGTTGTTTCCTCTAAACAGCAAAAGAAAAGGAGATGGTTCTCAAAAGAGAACCCAGGTATGAGGATGTCCTGAAAAGGATAGTCCACGTCGGGCCACGACGTAAAATAAGGCGCTACTTGGGAGGCAACCCAAGGGTACCACAGGTACCATTTTAATTTCTTGCATTTGTGTTGATTTTATTTATTTTTCATCTTGTGTTGTTTTTGGTGGAAAGTCAAGCACGGATGGAGGGGAAGTCTGAGTACCCGTGGAGGAGTAAGCTAAAAAGCATGGACGATAAAAAGTGTGGGGTCGACACACACTTGTGCAAAACTGAAGAAAAGCATGCTATTTGCTAGGCTAAAGGCCTTAGGGAGTATTTCTCACCCTTCTTAAATTTTAATTTGATGCTATGAGGACATAGCATTATTTAAGTGTGGGGTGAGGGAAATTTCAAATTTCTAAATTTGTGTGCTTAACAAGTTTGTGGTGAATGTAATGCTAATGCTTGAAAAATTTGAAAAATTTGAAAATTTTTGTGAAGTAAGCATGACTTCATCACCCGTTGGTTTTTCTTTTTGGTTCTTTTCCGACAGGGGGGTCTTTGAACCGAAGAATAAAAAATTTTCTTTTTCTTTCCTTTGTCTGTATATAGTGTTTTTAGTCATAGTTAGGGACTGTTTCCGACGATGGATGGATGACAACCGTCTTGAGGAAAAATTAGTCGGTAGGTGATGGGTTTTTGAAACCATAACTAGTTGATGGCTTGATGTTCTTGTTATGTGCTAGGCATGATTGTAAGATGCAAGTATGTTCAGTGTGAAGCATGCAATTGTATAACTTTGTTTGAGACACTTAAGCTCTTGAATTTGACTCAATATGATTGAAGCTTAATTCTGAATTCTTGTGATTAGCTGAGTAAGAGTCTGATGAATATGTCTTGATTTGAGCATGTGCCATGAGTGTAAGGTTTTTGAGTATTCTGTGCTATTGTGGAATGTCTAGAACTTGCCTGGTGTGTTTATAAAATGAAATGAAGGATGTGAAGTGTAGGAGATGATTTAGGCAATTTTTTCGAATGAACCAATTCTTATCCCTCATTTTACCTACCTTGGAAAGAGTAATCCTAGTTAGCCCCATTGAGCCTTGAGCCTATTCTTGGACAGCTGCAACATAAGCTTAACCCTTTTTCTTTTATTAGCCTTGTGTTTGATCCAAATCTCCTAAGCGCTTGAGTGAAAAAACCCGAAGGAGTAAGGGAATGAGAAGAATGAAAAGAAAGGAAAAGTAGCAAGTTGTAGAAGTGAGAAAAGGACAAAGGTGCACTTGTGTGAAAATGTTTGATTATTAGTAAGGAGCAAGAAAACAAATTAATGAAAAATTACTTATAGAACTCCTTACTAATAAGTTAAAAGTGCCTAAAGAAATGGGGGAACATAAGAGGAACAAGAAAGATGAAAGGAGAAAAAGGTAAAGTAAGGGAAGGGAAGTTAGTAAGGAGGGCGTAATGTATTAAAAGCGCTTAGGAAAGATAGTCACTATTACTGGCCATAATAGTACCTACCTGTCCCTTAGACTACATTACAACCCATTAAGTCCTACTTGATCTTACGTTCACACATCCTTAAATGAGTGGAATAAAACACTAAGGGCAAGCTTATGGGTCATTACATGATGCATGTGAATTCTTTGTGAGAGTGAGTGAAATTCTATTTATTCACCCACACATGTTGTGATGTAAAAATGATTTTTGCGTGTGATTGGGTAACTCTCTTTCCGTGAGGGGCACATGTTGAATGAAGGATATAATTCATGTGGGATTTCTTAATTAGTTGATTTGCACGAGTTTGCTAAGATTGAGAGTCGATTCTTGAGGTTAAGAAGTCTTAGCATAGTTGTATTTCATCTCGGTGATTAAATTGTGTATGCTCTATCTTTAGCTTGTTATCTTACGTAATCATTATAGCCGTAGCTTGAATTATCTTGCCAAATTAATTATGTGGGAGTCTCCATATGCATGATATGTAAAACGTTGTTCGAGGACGAACAAGGCTTTAAAGTGTGGGGTTGTGATCACGGGCAAAAATAGCATGCCCGAGATACGCTTTATACCTTAATGTAGTCTTGTTTATCTAAGTTATTTTGCATACTTTCATGTGATTTTATATAAATGTGAATATATGTGCTAACCAACATGATTAGTCTTTGTTTTTTAGGTTTCAAGGAATTTGAGGAACTAATTCACAAGTTGGTGAAAGAAAGGATTGGAGTGGAAGCAATTGGCGAAAGTCGGCAAGGAGCATGCCTTAGCAAGGCTGGCCGCGCCAGGCAGCGTGCCACGCTGTGCGTGTGCCGCGCCCAGCGCCGTGCCACGCCCCTGCCAGGCGCACGAGAAAAGGCAGCAGCAGGCAGAAATCCAGCGCGCCAACGCCGTGCCACGCTAGGCCATCTGCGCACTAGCAGCATGCCATCGCGCTGCATGAGCAGCGTGTCACGTTGGCCAGCGCGGTGACCCTCGGCAGTTTGGTTTCCGGAGGCACTTTCCAGAGAGCTTTCGTGTTGCCTCCGTGTCACGGAGGCAGTGCTCCGTGATACACTCCATGACACGGAGTCGTTCCACGATAGGCTAAATTAGGCACGTTCTCTATTTACTATAAATGGGACCCTTAGCTCCTAAAATCATTTGGTCACGATTTTATTCTGGAAAACTACCTAGGAGTGAAGGGAGAAGTGGGAGAACTCATCTAGGGTTTATCAAATTCCCTTCTCATCTACCAAATTCATGTAAGTATGTTAGTTTAGTATTAGTTAATGGTAGTTTTACGAACATGAATGGCGAGAACCCTTCCTCTAGGGTTGAAGCCATGAATTATGATTGTGATTTTATGAAACTGTTTTGGAATTAAGTTATTGATTGTTCTTTTCGTCTTGCATTCTGGATTGTTGGTTGTTTTTATGATTGATCACCATGAAAGCATATTTGTTAGCTTGAGTAATAGCTTGAGAAAGCATTACCTAGGTCAGGATATGAGAATGTAAGGAGCATGTTTGTATCTCGGGAGAGATGTTTGTGTCAGGATAGAAATATACCTAACACCGTGCTTGGTTGACACACGGGGATTATGAAAGACCAACTTGGGATGTCACATCACCACTCGAAGAAGTAGTTGTGAGTTTAAGTTGAGTTAAATGGTTAGACGCACGAAAGTCCCTAATCGTTTCCCCATAAACCACAACATAATTGATTGCCCGCGACTAGAAAATTAAACTCCTCGCTCACAATGATGCAGTGAGGCTAGATTGCCGTGTTTAGAGGCTCGAAAGACCATAAACATGCAATTCTAATTATGTGAAATAACAATTGATAGTTCCATGCTTAACCCATTGCAAATCGTAGTATCGCATGATTAATTGGTTTTAACTCTATGTTGCTCCTAGAGTAATTTTAGAATACTTCGTTGACCCAAACTTAGACTTAATTAATCTCGATAAAAAATGTCTATAACCAACACTTGAGGTATTTAAGATCACACTAGAAATGGATAGTTAGAGGAATGGGTCCAGTCCCTGTGGGTTCGACAATCCGGTTCTTAAAAAGAGCCACTATATTACTTGCACGACCCGTACACTTGCGGACGCGCGAATCGGGCACATCAAATGCGCAACGTAGTGATTGGTCAAGCAAACTCGACAATGCGTTGTGGGCTTATAGAACTGCTTACAAGACACCAATTGGGACTTCTCCGTACAGATTGGTCTATGGAAAGATAGAACTGCTTACAAGACACCAATTGGGACTTCTCCGTACAGATTGGTCTATGGAAAGGTGTGTCATCTGTCGGTGGAGCTAGAACACCGAGCTTTCTGGGTTGTGAGGAAATTGAACATGGATCTAGAGCTAGCGGGTAAGAAGAGGCTGATGCAACTCAGCGAACTTGATGAGTTTCGTTGGCATGCTTATGAAAGTGCCAAGTGCTACAAAGAGAAAACAAAGAGGTGGCACGATAAGCATATGGTGCATCGGATATTCGAGTTGGGGCAGAAAGTGTTGCTTTTCAATTCAAGATTGAAGCTATTTCCAGGAAAATTGTGGTCCAAATGGTCAGGGTCATTTGAGGTAGTGAGAATGACCCCGCATGGGGCAGTGGAATTGTGGCAAGAAGATCGAAGTGCCACGTTCTTGGTTAATGGGCAGCGTTGTAAGCATTACTAGGGTGAGGACGTTATTCGAGAGAAGACGTCCATCACTCTAGAGGATGATTGAGCGTAAATTACGTCGAGCCGCGATGGCAAACCAGGCGTTGCATGGGAGGCAACCCCTGAAATTGTTGTAATAGATGAGTAGAATTAGTTGGAAAAAAAAGAGAAAAAAGAAAAAAAGAAAAAAATAAATAGAAAATAATTATTGTTGCGTTGAAACCTATGAATTCTAACCAATTTCTTGTTGTGAAATGATTTTCAGGTGGAACGGAGGACAAAAATGCAAAAAAGCGCAAAGAAAAAAATCGAGGTGAGAAAAATAAAAAGTGGAATGACAGTGAGCCTACGCGTTGGGTCTGTGTCACGGAGGATGGCCTCCGCGTTACCCTCCGTGACACGTTGAAGGTATTCCAGATTTTTTTTTAAAAAGTTCCAGAACACCTACGCGATGGCTCCGTGCCACGGATGGAGTTGCTCCGTGTTACCCTCCGTGACACGTTGAGGTGTAATTCACGTTGGGTCACCTCGGGTCATCGGGCAACCCGCATGAAAAACCTCCTTTTTAACCCCAAATTCCTTCATTTTTTCCTATTCTTTCAATTCCTCCACGACCAAAACCCCGAATACCCTCCTCCCCAACGTGACACGAACCTAGGCACAAGATTTCTTCAATTTTTCTTCAATTTCATCGGATTAAAGGTATGTTCTTGAACTTTACCTCAATTTTGCTTGAAATTTCTATTTTTGAGCTTGGGTAGTGATTGAAACTTGTCGTAAGTGAAAATTAAGCTTGAATTCATTTAAGTTATGATTGATTGATGTTCATATTATCGTTATGAGTATATGAACTCGATGAATGCATGTTTTAATGAATTTTTGCGAAATTGGTAGCTAGGGTTGGAATTTGAATAGGAAGAAAACTAAACTTGTTTTAAATGTGAAAAAATTGGGTTGTGCATGTTGGGTGATGTGAATTATGTCATGATTAATGCTGAATATGCTAAGTAGACAAGGGAATTTCAGAAAAATGAAATTGGTGAATTGCATAGGTTGTTGAGAACAAAAATTTGGCTAAGTGCTATGATGATATAATGGAATCAATGGCGATATTGTTATTCGTTGTACAAATTCTGAGTAGTACATAGTAATTATTCCATCGAATTATATGAAGGCACTAAGAATGTTGACTGTAAAGATTGTCAAATCATGAATGTCTTGCCGAATTATTTTAATTATGGCTAAAGACTAAGTGTGGGGTGATTCAATTAAACCCAACCTTAGTCGTAGCTAGTTATGATTTTAATAACATTGGGATTGTATGGTCATATGTGCAGGAACAATGTCGGGCAGACAAGACAAGGGAAAGGGCGCATCCACATCAGGCGCCGGCAGAAAAAGAATAAGGTTGGAAACAGCAGTTCCAGCGGTTCCGCGAGGCCAACGCCGACAATACGGAACCCGATGGGTGACTGATGAAGGTAAGAAATGGTATGCAAAACACAAAGAAACCAAATACTTCCCGGAAGAGCATATAGCAAGGGAGCCGCTGGCACGGGAATTTCCGAGGATTGTGCACCGGATTGACACTATTGGGCTGAACTTCATCTTCAAAGAGCCCAAGGAGTGCAATCTCCATCTGATTCGGGAGTTCTATGCCAACTGGAACCCGACCCTCCGCAATCACTGATCTTGGGCAGATTTATATGCCCAAGTGATACTCAAACATATCATTTTCGCCTTGTTTATTGTGCAATGTGTATACATTTTCATGTAATTGGTAATAAAGTGTGAATTTATACTAACCAACATGATTAGCATTGTTTTGTAGGTAAAATATGATTTTGAGGAGCTAAAATGCATGTTGGAACAATATCGGAGTTGGACTTGGATGCGAGCACGAAAAAGACATTGGAATGCACAATGTAAAGGGGCTCCGCGATGGAGCCGTGCCACGCTACCATCGCGGAGGCACACTGCCTGGAGGGTGATTAAATTGGCAATTTCCAGTGAAGCCTCGCGACAGCTCCGTGGCACGGAGGCAAGCCTCCGCGTTGCATGTCGTGCCACGTTGAGGCTATATTCCCGGACCCTAGATTTCCAGTGAGGGTCCGCGTCCACGCCGTGTCACGGAGGCAGTGCTCCGCGTTGGCCTCCGTGACACGTTGCTTGTTATTTCGGGAAAAATTCCCAATAGTATAAATAGAACACTTAGGCTTATTTTTAATTTATTCAGACTTGGTGGAGCAAGGACATGGGTTACAGGCAGTTGAGGGACGAAAAAGCTAAGGGTTTTTCTCTCTTTCTTTCTTCTTTCAATCAATTGTTTGTATGATTAACACTTGTTTTAGGATGATTAATCCACAAATGAGTGGCTAATTCTCTTCCTTGCTGAGGTTATGAACAATGGTGATGAATTGTGATTATTGAATTATATGGTTTTTCATCTTCTTCTTCTATGTTGTTCTATTAATTCTTGTTTCTACTGCATTAGTGTGTGGCCGACATTAATGTACATCTAAAAAGTCCGATTTCACTCGAGAGAGCACGAAATTGGAAAGTTGTGAATTAATAGGGTATTGTTCTTAACTTGATTTGGGAAAATTGGGTTTTGATGTGCTTTCCTGATAGAAATATACTTGAAAGCCGTATTAGTCAATTTAGGAACCAGAATTGTATTGCTAGGTCATAAATTGCATTTGATCACAGAAATGTAGACGGATGGTTTATGATTCTTAAGTGAGATTAAATACGAGAGTTTTAATCTCTAGGCTAATGTTCTTGGCTAGCAACAGGAAGAGAAGAATAACCAAATTATGATTATAATCAAGTTCATTACTTGTTCTTAACCTTGGCATGCTCATATCCATAGTTTCAATTCAAAGTAGATATTTGTTAATAGTTTAGTATATAATTTATAAACAAAAATTATTTAACTTTAGGTTACGTTGTTGTTAGCATATTTAGAAGTAAGATAGAATATAGTATACTTGAGCAATTTTACTTATCCAGAGTCTCCTTGGTTCGATACTTGGCTTACTTAGCCACTTTATTACTTGTTTGACCACGTGCACTTGCGTGTCAGTTTTTAACCCATATACCAAAGCACCGGACAAGTTTTTGGCGCCGTTGCCGGGGAGACTAGGCAATTGGTGAAATTGTGTTAAGTGTAAATTTACTGTATTTTTGTTTTATTTTCTTAAGTGTTGACAACTTGGTCTTAGCCTGTATTTTGCAGACTTGATTTCTGTGAACACTGGCAAAGGACAAAGAGCTGGTGGAATCTTATATAGAGCCTGAATGTGAATTTCATAGTAAACGCAGAGAAGCTCTACAAAAGAAGATGCAGTTGCTCAGACAGTCTATTATGGAGCAACAAAATCCACCGGTTGTGAGGGCAGTGTTAGTGCCAGACGAAGCAGCAGCAAGGCCGGTTCGCGAGGTGGCAATCCCACATGCCAACAATGTACATTCAAGTATCCGCAAACCAGAGCCTGGAGGGAGATTTGAATTAAAGCAGAACATGGTGCAACTATTGCACACAAGCGGGCAATTTACCGGACTCCCTCATGAAGACCCACAACAACATCTCCAAAACTTTTTGGAGATAAGTGACACTTATATACCCGCTGGAGTGTCACCTGATTATGTTCGGCTCGCACTATTTCCGTTTTCCTTACTTGGTGAAGCCAAGAGGTGGTTAAAAGCTGAACCACCAAATTCTATATCAACGTGGGATGATCTAGCACGGAAGTTCTTGATAAGATTTTTTCCCTCTGGTAAAACAGCCAGACTTAGAAGTCAAATTCTAAGTTTCAAACAGAGGGAGGGAGAAAATTTATATCAAGCCTGGGAAAGATTTAAATCCATGTTGCGGGACTGTCCTCATCATCATCAGTCCAATAAGGTGTTGGTACACACATTTATTGAGGGTTTGGAACCCCATACTAAAATTTTGTTAGACTCAGCAGCTGGAGGGCAAGCGCTGGAAAAGACTTATGAGGAGCTGTACACTTTGCTCAACCGGATTTCACAGGGCAATCCAGAATGGAATGCTGATTCATCTCGAGGTGGAGCAAGGAAAGCAGTAGGAGTGCTTCAAGTGGATGGATTTACAGCTATCGCTGCACAGATAGCTGCCTTGCAGAATCAGTTAAACAACCACTTCAGCAACATGAACTTGAACCAGCCTTCAGCTTCAGTCAATGCGGTCCAGCAAATGTGGTGTGAAGTGTGTGGAAGCAGTGAGCGCTCAGCTGAGTGCTGTGGAGCAAACCCAAATTCTGTTAACTTTGTGGGCAATGCATAAAGAAATCAGCAGCAGTTTGGTAGCGGCTACAACTCAAATTGGAGGAACCATCCAAATTTTTCGTGGGGTAGCAACAACCAACAAGGCCAAAGTTCGGGTCAGGGTATGCACAGGAATCAAGGAGGGCAACAGAACTACCAATCTCAATTTAGAAATCACAATGCCCCTCCTCCACCACCATCACCTACCATTGAGGAAATGTTCAAGACCATGATCGCTAATCAGGCGCAATTGCGGGCTGACTATGTTAAATTGGCAGCCGAAGTGAAAAACAATCAATTAGCGACCAAGGCTCTTGAGTATCAATTTGGGAAATTTGCTAGTGCTCAAAACACAAGGCCAAGAGGAGGACTGCCTAGCGACACGGATCCTAATCTGAAGCAGGTAAATGCGGTGACCACAAGGAGTGGTTTGCAGTTGAAGGAGGTGGAACCAGAAAGACCGCCTCAAAAGTCAGGAGCAGCAGATGTTGAGGGAGAGCAACTTGCAGATAAGGGGAAGACCAAAGAAGCTGAATCAGAAAGACCTCCACCCCCGTTCCCTCAACGACTCAAGAAACACAAGGAGGAGGCGTGTTTCAAGAAATTTATGGAGGTGCTTAAACAGGTACATGTTAATTTACCTCTTGTTGATGTCTTGCAGGGAGTGCCAAAATATGCCAAATATATTAAAGACATCGTGGCCAACAAAAGTCGTTTGACTGAGTATGCCACGGTGGCTTTGACGGAGGAATGCACTTCTCGGATCCAAAATAGACTGCCTACGAAGCTAAAAGACCCTAGAAGTTTTACTATCCAGCTTACAATTGGGCAGAGTATCTGAGCTCGTGGATTGTGTGACTTGGGGGCGAGCATAAATCTGATGCCATCTTCGGTATTCAGAAAGTTAGGTCTAGGGAGTCCTAGACCTACAACCGTAATCTTGCAGCTAGCAGACAGATCCTTAGCTAGGCCGGATGGCATTGTTGAGGATGTGCTTGTGCAAGTGGGATCCCTCATTTTTCCGGTTGATTTTATTGTTCTGGATTTTGAACCAGACGCTGAAGTCCCATTTATTTTGGGACGACCCTTTTTGGCAACCGAAAAAGCATTAATTGACGTAGCTGTGGGTCAACTTACAATGCGAGCACATGACAAGGTAGAAGTGTTTGATGTGTACAAAGCACCCAAGCTCCCAATGGTAAATGAAGAACTCTCGGTGATCAATGTAATTAATCATGGGAATGATAATCGAATGAATGATTCCCGAGAGTTGATAGGAAGACCACCAGATAAGGGTGAGCACTACTGGGGTGAGGACAATGATTGTGAGAAATCGTCCATCACCCTAGTGGATAATTGAGCATAAAGGACGTCGAGCCGCGATGGTAAACCAGGCGCTGCACGGGAGGCAACCCGTGAAAAATATTTTTTTTTCTTTTGTTTAGTAAAGTGTAAATAGTTTTTAGTTTATTTTTCTTTTTCTTGATTTGGTATAAATTTTTCGTTTTAGTTAATATTTTTTTCATTTTAGTTAGGGAAATCTATTAATCTAACCAATTTTGTTTAGTGAGGTGATTTTCAGGTCAAATGGAGAAAAATATGCATGGAATCGGGAAGGAAAAGGCAAGGTATGAAAAAATGAATAAAATGAAGAGACAGTGCACTGGGGCGTTGGCTCCGTGTCACGGAGGAAGGGCTCCGCGTTACCCTCCGTGACACATTGAGGTTAAATCTGGATTTTTTTTAAATTCCAGTGAGCCATCGCGTTAGCTCCGTGTCACGGAGGAGGGGCTCCGCGTTACCCTCCGTGACACGTTGCCCTATATTTTGTGACGGGTCACACCGGTTTGCCGGGTGACCCGCATATTCCCTTCATTTTAAACCCCGATTTTAGGCCCCTTTTCCTCATTTTCTCTCTTCTCCGCGACCAAACACCCATATTTCCCTCTCCCAACCAACGTGCCACGGTATTAAGCAAACAAATTGTCAAGTTTCTTCGAGTATTCAACGTAAAGGTATGTTTTCCTCTTCTCTCTCAATTTTTTGTCAATTTTAGTCAAATTTGAGCATGGGAGGTGAGATAAATCACCCTAAGTAGCAATTTAGCATGAAATTGAATTATTCTTTGATTGATAAATGTTCGGAATGTTGTAATTAGCGTTTGAACTTGTCGATTGCGTGAATGATTCGAATTTGATTGTAAAATTGAATTCTAGGGCTTGGGTTGTTGAAATCGAATTGGGTAACTTGGTAAATTTGTGAATTATATGCCGGGGTGTGTTTGTGAATTGAGATAAGTCATTGTAAATATTGTTTGAAGGTAATAGACGACGAATTCTTGGGTTTTGGGAAAATGTAAAAATTGTTCAAATTGGTTTGGTTATTTGGATTCGTATGTATATAGAATTTTTGTCGTTGTTTTTGTTTGTTGTTTTAGTTGCTAAGTGCGATGTTTGAATTGATAGCGATGGTAGGATTGGGATTAGCTGTATGAAGTCTGAGTAGTACGCTATAGTTATACTGTCGAAAATTTTTTTGTGAATGCACTAAGCATAAATTGTATAGTTGTCTGTGTTTGGGTTGTAAATAAAGTAATCCTTGCCGTAGTATCGTAAAAGTAGCTAAGGACTAAGTGTGGGGTAAACTTAGTTTAACCCGACCTTAGCCGAAGTTAACATGTATTTAGCTTGACATTGTGCTTGTTTATTTATGTTGACAGGTACAATGGCGAGTAGGCAGGATAAGGGTAAAGGTGCTTCTACTTCAGGCACCGGGAGAAAATGACTGAGACTGGGCACTGCAGTCCCAGCTGTTCCGCACGGCCAACGCCGCCAATACGGAACGAGGTGGGTAACCGATGAAGGGAAGAAGTGGTACGCTAAACACAAGGAAAATAAATACTTCCCTGAGGAGCATATTGCACGGGAACCACTAGCACAGGAGTTCCCCCGTATTGTGCAAAGGATTGAGGCAGCTGGGCTCAGCTTCATATTTCAGGAGCCCAAGGAGTGCAACCTACATTTAGTTCCGGAGTTCTATGCAAATTGGAACCCGGCCATCAGAAGCCACACAATAAAAATCAGAGGGCAGATTGTCACTCTGGAACCCCAGCAATTAAATGTCATCATTGGAGCGCGGGACACAGATGCCCACGTTCTCCGCCAGCTGAACATCACCCCACCATACGCCGATATCAGACGCACTTTGTGTGGGGCTCGATCCACAGCCCGATGGAGCAGACATAAGGAGAGGGGTTACCACCAGACTCTGCCGTATTCTCAAATGAACAGGGAGGCCAGAATATGGCTGAAAATAGTTTGTTCGTGCTTGATCCCGGGGGTGCACATGACGGATGTGACCCGGGACCGTGTCTGCCTGGTGTATGCCCTGATGAAAGGGCTAGAGATTAATGTTGGGGCGGTCATCATATCCGCCATGAAGAGAGCCCGACTACACCAGGGCCACAGGTATGGGTTCGGCGGACTCATCACCACCTTTCTCCGAGGCCTCGACATCGAGGAAGAGGCTTTGGACTACATCCCGCACTTGGAGCGGAGGGCCCTTGATGTGACCAAAACCAAGGCCCCCGACACCACACATGGGCCAGTGCTGACACTGGGCGAGCGACATGCTCGCGACGACCAGTACATGGCTCGGATGTTTGGTATGCAAATGCTTCAGCTTCGGATTGGTGGGAGACCAGCCACAGAGGAGGAGTTATGGCAGCTGGAGCTGGATTACCCATTTGGTGAGAACGCCAGAGCTTTGTGCCGAGTGGGGCCAGCCTTTGTTGAGCCCACTGATGATGATGTCCCCACGGATGAGGAGACACGTCGGGAAGACTCCGATGTGGAGTCCGATGACGACGATGGAGGTGACTCGGACATGGGCGATGAGGCAGCAGCACCGGATGAAGAAGTCGAATATTTCGACTGATCAGGGAGTTCCACCACCCGAAATTTTTGTGATTTTTAATTTTTGTGAACACTGGGGACAGTGTTCAATTTAAGTGTGGGGTGGGGAGTAGCTAGGTGCTGAGGCTGGGCTGATTTGCTGTATGTTCTTCCTTTGTTTTGTATGTATGTTTATGTTTCCCTGTGGTTGTGAGTGCAAACTGATTTGTATTTGTATTTGTACATATTTTTGTGGTAATTGATGTGTGTTGTGAAAGGTTGTGGTTGCTAGTGTAAATATTTTGTAAATTTTGTAAATATTTTTTCTTTCTATCGAAATGATTGATATTTTTCAAAAATTTGCGAAAATATTTTGCACATATTAAAAAAAAAATTTGTAAATAGTCTTCCATCGAAATGATCGGTGTGTGCAAAGTTTTTCAAGTAATTTTATTTTTATTTGTTGGGTTTCTCGGAGTTTGTTTTCGGTTCTTTTACTGAGAATAGTCCCATTGAACCGATGTCATAGTTAGTGACCGTTCCCTATGATGGATGGATGACGACTGTCTTAAGGGAAATGTAGTCGGTAGGAGTAGTGATTTTAATTAGTTTTCAGTTTTTTTCTTTGGTGGATTGCATCACTGAACCTGTAGTTACTATATGGTTGTGAAATTTTGGTTGCGTGTTGTAACTGATGTTCAAAATGTAAAAGTGATTCGTATGAAAGCATGCAATTTTGTAAATATGTTGAGTTACCGAGGCTGTAGAATTTGATTCGGTGTGATTGAGGCTTAATTTTTGAATTCATGTAATTGGTTAATTAAAGAGTCTGTGAATGCATCTTGAATCGAGCATGTGCACAAAGTGTGAAGTGAGGTATTGTTATTCCATGCTATTGTAAAGTGTCTAGAACTTGCCTGGTGTGTGTACAAAATGAAATGAAGGAGGTGTAGTGTTGGAAAGGATGTAGGCATTTCTTTGTTTTAACCGAGAGTTTCTATTTTTCTTGTCGTACACTACCTTTTTATGTGATTGTATACCCTAGTCAGCCCGTTGAGCCTTTAGCCGATTATTTCTTTCTTTTGTCCAAAAATGTATAAACTGAGCTTAATTCTTTCTTTTCATTAGCCATAAAGTCTATACAAAACTCTTAAGCGCTTAAGAAAAGAAAATTTTTCCCAAAGTGTCAAAGAGTGAGAATGGTGAAAAGAAAAAGAAAAGCAGAGTGAGGAAAGAAAAGAAGAGGTTGAAGAGGCACTTGTTATAATGAAATGATAATGAAGGTGCATGAAAACCCTTTGTTGTTGTGTCAAGTGTGTTTGATGAAATGGGCCATACGAAAGTAAACAAGCATGAATGGTATGAGAGGAAAAAGAAAAGAGAGAAACAATGTTCATGAGTTTATGGGAATGTGTTGAAAAGGCGCTTAAGGATGCTAGTGACTATTATTGGCTAATCCAATATATACTAGTTCCATAGCTTCCATTACAACCCATTAAAGTCCTACTTGATCTTACATTGCATTTCCTTATATTAGTGGAGTAATACACTAAGGGCAAGCCTATGGGTCATGACATGATGCATGTGAATTCTTTTGGGAGAGAGAGTGAAATTAATTTTGACATGCCACTACTTGAATGTTTGTGTGTTGCATGAACATAAAGGGGAAGATTCTCTTGAGTTGTGAGGGCACATACTTGATGAAAGATTGATTTTCGTGTCGGATATCTTGATTAGCTGATTTGCATGAGTTTGCCGATATCAAGAGTCGGTTCTTAAAGTCTAGGAAGTCTTGATGTATTAAAGGTCATTGCATTGTTAAGACCATGCATGTTTTCTTGATGATTTACAATATTGAATGATCGGTATGACCGTAGCGTAAATTGTCGCACCATAGTGGCGAAGGTTGGGATGTAATTTGCATGAATTGTGTATTTGTTGTTCGAGGACAAACAAGGATTTAAGTGTGGGGTAAGTGATCTTGGGCAGATTTATATGCCCAAGTGATACTCAAACGTATCATTTTCGCCTTGTTTATTGTGCAATGTGTATACATTTTCATGTAATTGGTAATAAAGTGTGAATTTATACTAACCAACATGATTAGCATTGTTTTGTAGGTAAAATATGATTTTGAGGAGCTAAAATGCATGTTGGAACAATATCGGAGTTGGACTTGGATGCGAGCACGAAAAAGACATTGGAATGCACAATGTAAAGGGGCTCCGCGATGGAGCCGTGCCACGCTACCATCGCGGAGGCACACTGCCTGGAGGGTGATTAAATTGGCAATTTCCAGTGAAGCCTCGCGACAGCTCCGTGGCACGGAGGCAAGCCTCCGCGTTGCATGCCGTGCCACGTTGAGGCTATATTCCCGGACCCTGGATTTCCAGTGAGGGTCCGCGTCCACGCCGTGTCACGGAGGCAGTGCTCCGCATTGGCCTCCGTGACACGTTGCTTGTTATTCCGGGAAAAATTCCCAATAGTATAAATAGAACACTTAGGCTTATTTTTAATTAATTCAGACTTGGTGGAGCAAGGACGTGGGTTACAGGCAGTTGAGGGACGAAAAAGCTAAGGGTTTTTCTCTCTTTCTTTCTTCTTTCAATCAATTGTTTGTATGATTAACACTTGTTTTAGGATGGTTAATCCACAAATGAGTGGCTAATTCTCTTCCTTGCTGAGGTTATGAACAATGGTGATGAATTGTGATTATTGAATTATATGGTTTTTCATCTTCTTCTTCTATGTTGTTCTATTAATTCTTGTTTCTACTGCATTAGTGCGTGGCCGACATTAATGTACATCTAAAAAGTCCGATTTCACTCGAGAGAGCACGAAATTGGAAAGTTGTGAATTAATAGGGTATTGTTCTAAACTTGATTTGGGAAAATTGGGTTTTGATGTGCTTTCCTGATAGAAATATACTTGAAAGCCGTATTAGTCAATTTAGGAACCGGAATTGTATTGCTAGGTCATAAATTGCATTTGATCACAGAAATGTAGACGGATGGTTTATGATTCTTAAGTGAGATTAAATACGAGAGTTTTAATCTCTAGGCTAATGTTCTTGGCTAGCAACAGGAAGAGAAGAATAACCAAATTATGATTATAATCAAGTTCATTACTTGTTCTTAACCTTGGCATGCTCATATCCATAGTTTCAATTCAAAGTAGATATTTGTTAATAGTTTAGTATATAATTTATAAACAAAAATTATTTAACTTTAGGTTACGTTGTTGTTAGCATATTTAGAAGTAAGATAGAATATAGTATACTTGAGCAATTTTACTTATCCAGAGTCTCCTTGGTTCGATACTTGGCTTACTTAGCCACTTTATTACTTGTTTGACCACGTGCACTTGCGTGTCGGTTTTTAACCCATATACCAAAGCAACGGACAATCACACCGTCAAGATAAAAGGGCAGGTTGTCACGTTTGAGCCCCATCACTTGAATGCTATATTGGGGGCGCGGGACACAGACGCCCATGTACTCCGGCAGCTAAACATAACTCCACCTTATGCGGACATCAGACGCACTCTATGTGGAGCCCGTTCGACGGCACGGTGGAGCACGCACAAAGAGAGAGGCTACCATCAAACACTGCCCTACTCTCAGATGAACAGGGAAGCCAGGATCTAGCTAAAAATTGTGTGTTCCTGCCTGATCCCGGGGGTGCACATGACTGATGTCACCCGGGATCGAGTGTGCTTGGTGTATGCCCTGATGAAAGGGCTTGAGATAAATGTTGGGGCAGTGATCATCTTCTCCATGAAGAGAGCCCGCTTGCATCAAGGGCACAGGTACGGGTTTGGTTGTTTGCTTACCACGTTCCTGAGGGGCCATGATATCGAGGAGGAGGCCCTAGATTACATCCCACAGATTGACAGGCATGCCTTGGATGTTACCAAAACCAAGGCACCTGATACTACTCATGGGCCTGTTCTCACACTAGCCGAGCGACATGCTCGGGATGATCAGTATATGGCCCGCATGTACGGGATGCAGAGGCTGCAGTTGCGCATAGGCGGGAGGCCAGCAACAGAAGATGAGTTGTGGCAACTCGACTTAGATTACCCCTTTGGTGAGAATGCCCGGGCTCTATGCCGAGTGGGGCTAGCTTTTGTGGAGCCTGTAGATGATGATGTCCCCACTGATGAGGAGACCTGCCGTGAGGACTCAAATGTTGAGTCAGATGAAGACAGCGGGGGCGATTCGGATATGGGAGACGAGGCAACGGCACTTGATGAAGAAGTGGAATACTTCGATTGATCAGGGAGTTTCACGACCCACCTTTGTGATATGTTGAATTTTGTGAACACTGGGGACAGTGTTCGGTTTAAGTATGGGGTGGGAGTAGTTAGGTGCTACCTGTTTCGTTGTTGTTTTTGTTTATGTGGATATGTTGTGTTGTTATGCCTGTGAAAAATGTGACCTTGTGAATCTTTGTGATGTGTTTTGTAATTAAGTGGTGTTGTAATGAATGTGAAGCTGTTGTGTGTTGTGTGAGCTGTTGTTGAATGGTTGTTGTGTAAATATTTTTGTTTCCTATCAAAATTATCAAAATTTTTAAAAAAAATTCGTTAAATTTCTTTTATTTTGGGTTTCTCGGCCTTTGTTTTCGGTGCTTTTACCGAGAATAGTCCCATTGAACCGAAGTCGTAATTAGTGACCGTTCCTTATGATGGATGGATGACGACCATCTTAAGGAAAATGTAGTTGATAGGAGTAGTTTCTCTTTATTTTCTTTCTTTTGTTTGTTTCCCAAACATGTCGCTACTTCATGGTTCGGAATTCTCGTTACGTGTTGTACATGATATTATGTTGCAAAGGTGATTCGTATGAAAGCATGCAAATGTATAAACACGTTGAGATACCTAGGCCATAAAGTTCGATTCAGTGTGATCGAGGCTTAATATTGAATTCTTGTAATTAGTTGATTGAAGAGTCTGTGAATATGTCTTGAGTTGAGCATGTGCAATGAGTGTGAGGTGAGTTTTCGATTATTCCATGCTATTGTGAAGTGTATAGAACTTGCCTGGTGTGTGTATGAAAGGAAATGAAGGATGTGTATTGTAGGAAAGGATGTAGGCATTTCTTTGATTAAACCGAAAGTTTTTCCATTATCATACCTACCTTGAATGTACATCCTAGTTAGCCCCATTGAGCCTTTAGCCTATTTTTTCTTTCTTTGAAGAGGTATAAACCGAGCTTAGTCCCTTATTTTCATTAGCCGTGAATTTGATCCAAAACTCTTAAGCGCTCAAGAAAAATAATTTTCCCATAGAGTAAAGGAGTGAGAATTGTGAAAAGGAAGGAAAAGCGAAAGTGGTGAAAGTTAAAGAAAAGGTCAAAGGTGCACGTGCTGAAATTAAATAAACTAAAGATGTATAACTAATCTTTGCTAGTAAGTCGAGTGTGCTTAAAGAAATAGGAACAAGAACAAAGAAAAAATTCTTCAAGAATGGGAGCATGAGATGTGAGAGTATTGTTCAAGGACGAACAAGGTTTTAAGTGTTGGGTAAGTGATCTTGGGAAGAATTGCATGCCCAAGTGATACTCAAATGCTTCATTTCGACTTCTTTAGCTATCGTTATGTGTACATTCTCATGTGATTTTTAGTTAAATGTGAATTTATACTAACCAACATGATTGGTGTTGTTTTGCAGGTAAAAAGAAATTTTGGAAGCTAATATACATGTTGGTGAAAATCGGGAATGGACTTGGAAACAAGGAGTGGAAAAGGTCAAGGAAGAGCAGCAAAAATAAGGGCTCCGCGATGGAGCCGTGTCAAGCTACCATCGTGGAGGCATTCTGCCTTGGGTGATTTAAGTTTGGCCATTTCCAGTGAAGCCTCGCGTTACCTCCGTGACACGGAGGCAATGCCACGCAATGCAAGTAGTGGCACGTTGAGTACAATTACCTGGGACATCAATTTCCAGTGTAGGTGTGCGATAGCACCGTGGCACAGGCTCTGCGATGCAAGCCGTGGCATGCCAAGGTGAAAATTCTGAGGAGCCAAATTCCAGAGAGGGTTTGCGATACCCCTGTGGCACAGAGGGAGTGCTCCGCGATACACTCCGTGCCACGTTGGTTGTTATTCCGAGAAAAATTCCCACTAGTATAAATAGCACACTTAGGTTTATTTTTAGAGGGGGCTGACTTGGTTGAGCAAGAACGTGGGTTACAGCCAGTTGAGGGGACGAAAATTCTAGGGTTCTTCTCTATCTCTTTCTCTTTTATCTCAATTGTTTGTATGATTTATACTCATTTGATGATGTTAAATCCACAAATGAGTGGCTAAATTCACTTCTTGCTGAGGTTAAGAACAATTGTAGTGGAATGTAATTGTTGATCATTTTAGTTTTCATCTTTTCTTCAATGGTTGTTCTATCAATTCTTGTTTTTACTGCATTAATGTTTGGCCAATGTTAATGTATATCTAAAAAATCCAATTTTGATTTTGAAAAGGAAAGAAATTGGAAAGATGTGAAAGGAAAGAAATTGGAAAGATGTGAATTGGTAGGATATGATCTCTTCTTAGTTTGGGAAAATTGAGAAATTATTTACATTCAGAATAAAAATATATCTGAAAGTCTTATTAGTCAAATAAGAAATCGGTTTTGTATGGCTAGAACATAAAATTCTTTTATCACAGAAATGTAGATTGAAGGTCCATGATTCTTAAGTTGGATAGGAGACGGAAGTTCCAATCCATAGGCAATAATTCTTGACTAGCAACCGAAGGAAAGATTAACTGAATTGTATCGATAAATTAATTCCCTGCTTGTTCGTTTTAACCTCAACTTGCTCATTACTATTGTTCAGACTCACTTTATAATTTTGCTTTAGATTCTTATTAATTAGTAACTCAAACTCTAAAAATCTTATTCATTTGGCTGTCTGCATTCTTAAAGATATAGTTCATTAATACTTAAGTTAATTATTACCGTAGTTCAGTCCTTGTGGGATTGATACTTGGTTTACTTAAGCCACTTTACTACTTGTTTGACCACGTGCACTTGCGTGTAGTCACAAAAGCACCGAACAGTGACTGTACTATTGCTAAGAGAATTTATCGGGGTTGTACAGTAGAGGTTGTTGGTCGCCAGACTTCAGCAAACTTAGTAGAGCTAGAAATGGTTGATTTTGATGTAATTATGGGCATAGATTGGCTAGATTCATGTTATGCCAATGTGGAGTGCTAGACCAAGACTGTCCAATTTCACTTCCGCAGGGAGGTAGTGTGAGAATGGAAAAGCAATGCAGCTATGCCAAAAGGTAGGTTCATATCCTATCTTTGGGTGAGGAAGATGATAGAAAAGGGTTGTATTTACCATATTGTTAGGGTTCGAGATACGCAGGAAGAATCCCCAACTCTTTAGTTTATTCCTGTGGTTAGTGAATTTCTGAATGTATTTCCAGACGAGCTTCCTGGTATTCCCCCAGAACGGGAAATTTATTTCTCTATTGATATGCCACCAGGTATGTAGCCCATATCTATTCCTCTGTACCAAATGGCCCCTACCGAGCTGAAGAAACTGAAAGAACAGTTAAAAGACTTGTTAGATAAGGGCTTTATTAGGCCTAGTTCTTCTTCGAGGGGTGCGCTGGATGTTTTTTGTAAGGAAGAAGGATGGCTCCCTACAAATGTGTATAGATTATCGGCAGTTGAATAAAGTTACAATTAAGAATAAATATCCCCTTCCAAGGATAGATGATTTGTTTGATCAGCTATAGGAGGTGAAATATTTCTCCAAGATCGACTTGAGGTCAGGATACCACCAGGTGCGAGTTCGAGAGAAATATATTTCAAAAATAGCTTTTAGAATTAGATATGGTCATTTTGAGTTTTTAGTCATGTCCTTCAGGTTGACAAATGCCCCAGCATTCTTCATGGGCTTGATGAATAGCATCTTCAAACCATATTTAAATATGTTCATGATAGTGTTTATTGATGATATCCTAGTATATTCCTGCTCAGAAGCTGAACATAGAGATCATTTGCGAACAATGCTCCAGGTCCTCAAAGATCTCAAGTTGTATGAAAATTTATCTAAATGTGAGTTTTGGTTAAACTCTGTAGCTTTCTTGGGCCATATCGTGTCAGCTGCAGGTATTCAGTTTGACTCACAAAAAATAGAGGTTGTAAAGACTTATCCCAGAACCACGACTCTAATGGAGGTATGCAGCTTTTTGGTGTTGGATGGGTATTACAGGAGGTTCATAGAGGGATTCTCCGCCCTATCAGTACTGTTGATGAGGCTGACTCAGAAGGCAGCCAAGTTTTATTGGACTGAGGCTTGTGAGCAGAGTTTTTAGGGGTTGAAGGATAGATTAACATCTGCACCAGTGTTGGCTCTACCAAAGGTTTCAGAGGGTTATGCGGTATATTGTTATGCTTCTGGCATTGGGTTAGGGTGTGTGTTGATCCAGCACGTCAAGGTAATTTCCTATGCTTCAAGGCAATTAAAGAAGCGCAAAAAGAACTACCCCACCCATGATCTAGAGTTAGCTGTAGTGGTTCATGCTCTGAAGATATGGAGACATTATCTATATGGGGTTCATGTAGATATATTTATTGATCGTAAAAGCCTCCAATATATTTTCATGCTGAAGGAGTTGAATTTGTAACAGCGTCATTGGCTAGAGCTACTGAAAGACTACAACGTAAATATCTTAGATCACCCAGGGAAAGCTAATATTGCAGTTGATGCCCTTAGCCATGATCCATGGGTAGTCTAGCATATTTGAGGCCAGAACAGCGAGAAATGGTTCAAGAGCTACACCAGCTAGCAATCTAACAGTCTGGGTAATAGATTCAGAGGATAGAGGGGTCGTGATTCAAAATACAATAATGTCATCTCTAGTTGGAGAGGTAAAGGAGCGACAGTATGAGGACCCCAGCCTAGTATAGCTCAGAGAAAAGTTTCAGCAGGATGAACTATTGGCCTTTGAGTTAATAGGAGATGGCGTCTTAAGATTCAGAGGCCGACTCTGCGATCCAAAAATACCAGGGCATCACTAAAAGATTATGTAAAGTGCATAGGAGACCCTTCTCGGGTTGTTCCGGTTGAGGATGTTCAAGTCACTGAGGAGTTATCCTACGAAGAGACTCCCACTGCTATACTAGATCGGAAAGTTTGTAGATTGAGGACTAAAGATGTAGCCTCCATTAAAGTCCTATAGAGGAAAAAAATATAGAGGAGATGACTTGGGAAACCGAGGACAACATGAGGTCTAAATATCTTTACATATTTTAGGCTTGAGGTAAGATTGTTGTTCAGTTAGTGTCTTGTTGCTTATATTATCAGTATTGATTAGTTGTTCACTTTTATGTTATAGGGAAGTTTCTTATAGCACCCTGTGAGATGCCTATGTTAGACATTTCTGTGTTTTAGGTTTTCGGATAGTCCATATTACAGAGGAGACTCTGCCAAAATTTTCTCGGCAATGGTTATACAAATTGAGTCTCTTAAGCGTAGATTACATTCGAGGATGAATGTTCCTAAGGGGGAGATGATTTTACACCCCATAAGCTTCTATCATTTAACCAACTCGTGTGTACATATGTTGAGAGTTTTAGAGTACGACGTATGCGGGAGAGGGCTCGGGGGAAGAGCATGCAAGCAGGTGATCGAGCGAGTAGGAGACCGGGGCTGAAGGCAGCCTGCACTGAGCGTCATGCCGCATAGCCATGTCTACACACTGGCTGGCGTGCCAAGGCCCCCTACTGCCGCCTCATATATATTTATATGTTAAGTGAGTAATGTGTTTCAATTCCAAAAAATATTTCCAAAATATAACCTCGGTTATGCAACCCTCTTCCCCAAATTTTCATCGATCAAAGGTAAAATTACGCAGCTAAACTCTGTTCAAATGCAAATTTGTCTTGGATAACAAGTTTCAGGCCTACGAGGAATGTATCTATGGAGTTATTTCTTAGAATCTAGCTCGAATTTTCGAAGCCCCACCGAGTAGAAGTTGTAGAAATCACTTCTAATCGAGTCCTAAGCGTCTTCAAGTGATAAGTGACTAATTTTTACCTTCTAAACTCTCGGGAATTTGTAAGTTTTCAGCTGAATTTGATAGATTTGATTTGTGGTTAATGTGCTTTAAGGATATTGTTGCTAGCCATTTATTTGAATTGAAAATAAAGGCTGCAATTTGGAGAAATCACCGACTTTAGGTTAGAACTAATTGGGTGAGCAGAAATCGACGATTAAGGTATGTTAAGGCTAACCTCTTTGGCAAGTTACTCTCATCGTAAAACTGCTACGACTTTTACTTCTGTAACAACTTAAGAATTCAAATGGTGTAGTTAATTGATACGAATAGAATTGAGATTGTAGCGTAGTATCCTTAGTTGGGGTTGATCGTATTTCCTACGGCCTCTCGCCATAAATAGCTGGGGGGCTTCTAGCCGTACGAATTGCTTATGGAGCTATGATGTTGCTAACGCTTATGGAGCTACAATGTTGCTATTGTCTACAAAACTATAGTCTACTTTCAAGGCTATGAACTTGAGTTTCTTTTGGAGCTACTAATTGTCTGAAAGGACTAAAGTATAGCCTTCGAGGCCACATTGAAGTCTCCTATAAACTCCTTCTACGCCATAGGGAATTACCAACCCTCACTAGGGCCTAGTGTGCTCGAGACGTAGTTGTAGTCACTTGTAGGACCTTAGGGGTACATATACCAATTGGAGCTTGCTGGGGCTTATGGGGGCCCAGGTAGGTTATCTTTGTGTTGATTGTACCTTTCAGGCTTATGGGGTCCAGGTTAAGTTCTTGTTTGAGTATTATCTGCTAGTTGTTGCTTATGATTATGACATTGCGCAAGTTAGATTTTGATTCTTGTTGCTAATCACTTTAGAATCTTTTAGCAGCTTTCATTCAGCTATTTCTATTACTGCCTTACATAATCGGTACATATTGTACTGATGCCTACATTTGGGGCACTGCATACTTGCCTGCAAGATCAGATATATGAGTTTTAGGACCTCCTTAGCAGCTACTCAGGGTCAGCAGATTGGTTAGTTCCTTTCTTTCAGAATTGCCAATAAGAGAAGGTTTGCTTGTCTTTATTGTATAATTTTAGGATAGGTCGGGACCCTTCCCCGACCTACTATTTCACTCTTAGAGGCATGCAAACTATAATTCCTAGCTAGCTGTTCCTTGTTGGTCATGTGGGTCCTATATGTGTTATGTTTTGTGTATTGTCCGTGTAGGGCCAAGTGTAGATATCTGTTAGTAGCCTTGTCAGCTGTAGTTTATATATGACTGCCTGCCTTCCTTCTGTTATGACTTAGACAGTATGGTGGTCTTGTCGACTGCATAGAATCCTTTTATTATTGTGATTGCTGGGTTAGCTATCCTTATGCAGGTTCATTGTGTGGCCTTGTCGTCCTGAGGCTGTGTTTATAGCCGAAATATAGTTGTTCATTTTCTTGATTATGTGTTGCTGGCAAGCACCAGAAGTGCATATTCCCAGCTAGGTCAGCTCAGAGTCCAGTGTGGCACTAGGTGCCAGTCATGCTTTCGAAGGTGGGGCGTGACAGTTGGGTACGAAGGGACATGGATTCTGAAAGTTAGAATTTCAGTATTACTAGGAACGGATGGACAGAACAACTCGTCAAGTCGGACAATGGCCTATTGGGTGAGTCGTTGGAACTAGAAGCAGCAATTGATCAAATAAATAAGAGACTTGACGGGAAGAGAAATGAGCCGTCACATGACGTAACGACTCATTATTAACAATCATCAATAGAAGTTTAGAATTAAAGAAAAGTTCTAAGTATCAGGACGGAAGGACTAACGAGTCATTAGAGCCTTTACGACTCATCATGAGAAGTCATGGTCAAGTATTCAAAACACAGGAAATTCAAGTCCCAGAGGCAATGGAATACATAATGACTCGTCGTATCACTTAATGAGTCATTGGTATACCCGTTATCAAGAATGAAAATTTTCTAAGAATGAGCCGTCATTGCACTTAACGACTCGTTAGGTCACCTAACGAGTCATCATCACTGCTGACCTGACTTCCTTATTTAGTTAGGAAAGGATTTATTTTATGTCTATAAATACTTTATTTAGGTTTATTTTTACAGTTTATGACTTTGTGCCATATTTTTGAGGTTGTTGATCCATATTGAGATTTAAGAAACAATTTTTCTAACTTTGTTCTTGAGTTTTTGAGATTCAAACAACCTTGATTATTGATTTTGGGTTCTTATTGGTTAATTCAAGAAGCATGATTTCGTTTACAGTTACTTGTAAGTTTATAGTTATGATTTCTATTGTAATTGTTAATTATAATTCTTCAAGCATGAGTAGCTAAATCCCATATCTAGGGTTGTGGGAACCATGATGAATTAACAAACATAGGCTAAATACTTAGTGATTCTTGAATGGGGTTTTATGTATGTATTATTCTTCCCTTTGTTTTAATTTTATCTTAACGGACGGGAACATTAGAGATCGCCTATTCTTACTCATCGGACCAAGGGGATAATGGATGGAAAAAGTACAATTGATATTTGAGGCTATCAACCCTCATCTAATAGATTAAAGTTGTCTAAGAATAGCTAATCCGATATCTACGGTAAGGGTAAGTCATGTAAACACCCGCACATAGATCAAGTTGCATGATGATAATCATCTAATTAGAGGACCAACTATTTAGGTGAAGTTAACTTACCGATATTGCATGCTAAACACTAGAATAGATCACTAGTATAATAAGTCTTTGTTGTTATGAAATCATGGGGAACACAATCCTAGTCACTTCACTCATTGAATATGATCAATTTTAACTAAGAATCTACTCACTGCTACATATTGTTTTAAATTATTTCTTGTTACAAACCTCCCTCACAGGAAATAAGTAAATTAATAGTAATAGTGAATGCATTAACTGAGGTCCTCGTTATATTCCTCATGGGATTCAACCCCAACCCATTTTGGGTTCTGTATTTGAATATTGACTACTTTATATCTCATTTAAAGGTGTAATTTGGGCGACATCACCCACTGAGGCTAATCTTCAGCAATAATACCTGATACCCATACATATTGATTCGCTTTTGCTGCCACTCTCTGTGTAATCCTCGAACCAGGACGGACTGGATCTACCCAATAAATGGAATTGATTGTCTCAGGGGTGATATCTCCTTCTTGGCCCCGCACTAGCATGGATGATAAGTAAGGAATCAAGTCTACTCGGCCTTTGTGCTTCAGGAGGTCTTGTTGGTCCCTATAGGAGGAAAAAAACTCCTGCACCAACTCGGGGAAGTAGGGGTCCAAGGGCTGAGTGAAAGCTCCCAATCCCATATTTCGAATTGTCTGTCGATATTGGATAAGTCAACCTTGAAAAAGTCACATTAGATCTAGCGTCTTCTGCATTTTGCGGGTGTGGACCTGCGGCTCGCGGGTGTGTTGCAGGTGCAAGGAAGAATCACTACAAAATGGCCTTAGCACCTACATTACATCTGCATTTCGTAGATAAAGATCTGTGGAACGCAAGTCAAATGCAGGTGCAAGGAAATTATCCTAAAGCCCAACACCCAGACTTGCGTTACAACCTGCATTCCACAAAGCAAGATTTGCAGCCTGCAGGTGCTTAATAGAGCCTAAAATTCAATTTTCATGCTTTTACTTCAAAGTTTTCAACAAGTATGTGCAATATCATTATCTAACTGGTACTTAGACTTCCTCGAAAGTCTTTCTAACACTATAAACAACAGTTTTTTGTCATTATGACCACCCAAAGAATGCCGTTAAGAAAGATGTTACCCCATCTATCATTGGAAAATGTCAAGTGACCAATCTAACCAACATTTATCACATCAATTTCAATAATCCACAATACTCACAGGCATTATCCTATTTTCTATCTATAGAAATGACAATTTTTCCTTAAGAAAGAAGTCACCCAATTAATCATTGGGAAAAATCATTCATCTCAAGCAAATGTGTTACTCAGACTTCACCCTCAACTAGAATTTCAAAGAAATATTGCAAACCCAATAGATATAACATCATGAAACAAGAATTATGATGTAGCCCAAGCGCACTTGGTCGTCAGTAATATAGGACTGGAAGTCCTGATTATCGATCCCTCAGAGACTTGTCAGTTCAATTGTTTAAGGTTGTTTCTTATTTTTTCTATTCTATCAAACAGTGGAAATGGGAAATGGATTTGGTAATTAAACTACTAAAAACATTAAATATAAAATTAACTAAAGACTGTTGAAAACTTTATTTTACTTCAGATGATGCTGAAAATCCAGGGAAATGTCACTTTTAGTTTCAGGTTGATTTTCCAAGACATGATTATTCTAGAACAATTCTTCCTATGGTTTCTAGTTGCAAGTTACTATCCCATTCCCTGCCACTCTCCCCAGCATCCAAGAATTATCTCATAAACCCTAACGCTTATATCCCTATGGTTGTAGGAGAAACATGAAACAATGGTTATGCCTACTTGTATTTCAACTAAACAGGGTTGAAAGGTATATTCTATCCTCAACAACAACTTCTATCCTCTCACCAATGGGTTCAAGGGACTTGGCGTTGGGCGCCAGCCATAGCCCCAACATTAATGCATATTTCTGAAATTAGGACTTAGGGCCCAGTGCCAACCATAGCCCTAGGTCCTTTTTCTCAGCTTCTCAAATCCTCACGCCTTGGGCTAATTTGGGTCCTGTTTCCTTGATTTCCTATTCAAAATATCTCAAATCATTTGTTAGTATACAAAATACACAAATACATTAATTTATGCATTTCATAAGGATTATGTCATACCCCAAAAGTGCCTAAGATTAGACCCAGGATCAAAAAATGGAAGTTGACTGAAAACTGGGAAAAATGTTGCAGGATAGACGGCCAACGAATTGTTGGTCCAACCAATGACCCGTTGGATCCAGTCGTGGGGAGTGTAGGTATGGTGACAGTGGAAGTAACAAGTGATGTAATGACTCATTGTTGGGAACCGAGTTGACGTTTGTAATCGTGGTGGGTACTAGACTTAAATATTTGGGGATGTAATGGGTCATCCCACCACCCATCATGAGATGTAACGAGTCATGGTTGCGAGTTGTTGTATCAATTGTCAATATATTCCAGGGTACCTAACGGAAGCTAACCACGACTCATTGGAGGAAACAATGAGTCGTGGTGAGGCTCATTGTGAGGAGAAATATAGAATCTTCAGGAGAAAGTAACGATCGAATCAACGACCCATTGGATGAAAGGATGACTCATCCTGTTGAGTCATGGGTTGAAACTGAGATCAAGGATTTGGCAGTGTAGGTGACGGATTGATACAACAAGTCGTGGTATCCTCCAACGGTCTGTTAGTTCGCCCAGTGCAAATTTTTTAGGGTATTTTATTAATGACATTTTCCTCATTCCTACGCTCTAACGTCCTAAACTACGTCATTTTAATTTATTTTCTGAATGTATTAAGATAGGTTAAGCACTCCTAGCCTATTCATTCTCATGCATGCAAAAGGTAGAAACTTTTAGAGGTGATCTAGCTACTCTTCAAGGTGTTCTTCATCAATTTCCCTTTGGGCTTTCAAGGAGTGGTGAAAATTGATCTTACCCTGGTATGTAGGGTTATGAATGGGTGTTTTCATTCACACCCATGCCCAATTTCTCCTAATTTATAAAATTTTAATCAAAAATCTTATGGGGTTTTGACTTAAATCTTGTGGAATTCTAATGATCTATTAAAGGGTTATTTTCTCTTGTGATTTATATTATATTTTCCATATTATGATCAGATTCTACAACTACTTTGATTTTAAAATTATTGATTTCCATTTCTACTAAATTAAGCCTAATTATGCATGTTCTATGATGAATCAAGTTATGAACTTTACTTTAATTGTTGATATTCATAAACCCATCATGATTTATGATTTGAAATATGAATTTATTCAAATACCTATTATGATTTGATGATTTGCTAAGTTCATGTAGGATTTACAAGTATGCATGAATCCCATGATTTACTAATTATGTTTTGGCCGGCTCACGGGCCTCACCCTCATGGCTTGTTCACGTATTTACAAGCATGTTTATGATTATCATGATTTAACTAGCCCATGAATCTCATGCATATTATACTATGAGCACTATATATGTTTTGGGAGTATTATTTAACACCAAGTAGGTTCGGGGCCTAGGTTTTGCCCTGAATCTCAGAACTACACGCCACTGTAGGACATGATGGGACCTCCCTTGTGACTGTCCCCTTTCCCTAATGGGCCATTTTCATGGTGATATCACGCCTTTCATGGTTATACCCTTGGTAAGGTACGAAAACCCTCCCGACTAGGGTTACAGGTCGGGCTCCATGTGTGCTCCTATGGGGTACGTCGGTTATGAGAATCTCCCACTGTTCCTCATGATTTATGCATGTTTATGATTATGTTTATTGTCTCAAGTCATGCTCAATAAGACTTTCTCTTATGATTATGATTATGACTGAATTAGGAATGTTTTAAAAATCTTGAGCCTTATGTTGTCGTATGTTATTTGTGTTATGAGCATGTTGTACTACTCTTATAATCATTTATGAGATTTTATGTATTTTAAATATCCGTTTTACTTACCTTGCATACTTAGTACATTCCATGTACTGACCTCATACTTCCTATGTTGTATCATTTCATGATACAATACCCGGCTCTCAGGCTCACCCCCGTTAGTAGTCCATCTTAGAGTTAGCTATCAGCCCTTTTGGTGAGTCCTCATGTTCTGAGGGCCACATGTTCAAATAGTGATGTTTCTTTGTTTCAATTTGCTGGGTTAGTTGGGAATGTTGTCCCATCAACCCATCTGATATAATAGAGGCTTTCAGACTAATTGTAGTACTCAACTGCTATGTGTTTCTAGTACTTTCCACTTATCATGCTAGGTTATGTTATGTTTATGTTTCCGCTATATTGTATGTTCAGTATTCCGTTTGAAGTGATATGAAGTTAGATGAATATTCATGCCATGGGTCAACTTGGAGTCCCTCGAGACTCGTTGTCTTATGTTACGATCCGGGCCTACGTTCAGGTCATGAAAAACTTGGTATCAGAGTAATAGGTTTGAAGTGTCCTAGGGTGTCGGAAAGTCACGTTAAGTAAAGTCCTTTTCATGAGTGTAAAGTGCACCACACTTATGATGAAGAGGCTATGAGATGTTTAGGAAATGTTTCATTCTTTCATTATCTATGTCGTGCAATGAAAAGTCTTTCTATCCTTCTAATTTGTGTTATTCGTGATTGCAGAACCATGGCTCCTCAAAGAATGAATGGGAGGAGAAATAGGAATGGTGAAGGTCACGAGGATGGAAATGGTAATGGGCACCAGAAAGCCCCACTAGTTCAGGAGCACCAGGAACTAGAGTCGGTTGCCCATGCTGAGTTTCGGGCAGTTATCCAGATGCTTGTGCAAGCCTTGACCGCTCAGGTCAATCAGTAGGCTGTTGCGCATATTCAACAGATGATAATGTGGCGGCGGCTTGGGTCAGATATTTATTGAGGATGAACCTGCCGGAGTTCCTTGGGTCCAAGGTAGATGAGGATCTGCATGAATTCATCAACGAGATTCTAAAGATTACCCAGGTTATGGGGGTGACAAATGGAGAATGTGTTAATTGGCCTCCTATCAGCTGAAAGGGGTGGCGCATATATGATTCAAGCAATGGAGAGATGCTAGGGCAGCGGGGGCAGGCCCTATAGGTTGGGGAGAGTTTCACACGGCATTTCTGGATGGATTTTTCCCTCATGAGATGAGGGAACTAAAGGCGGCCAAGTTTGTAAATTTGAAGCAGGGTGATATGTCAGTGTAGGAGTACGCTCTAGATTTCACCTGTTTATCCAAGTATGCACTAGAGTTGGTGGAATACCAAAGGGCTCGAGTGAACCAATTTGTGCATAGAGTGGAAGACTACCTAAATAAGGACTGTAGGATCACCATGCTGTATCGAGATATAGATTTTCCCCGCATAGTGTTGCATGCCCAACAGATGGAGTCAGTATATCGGAGGCAGATGGAGGCCAACAGGGCCAGGACAAACAATTATGGGACTTCTCAGGATAGGTCGAGGGTTGAACAGCTTCAGCAATCTCAGCACAGGTCTTTTACTCCAGCACCGCCATCAGCCAGTACACCATTTAGATCACGAGAGGATTAGAGGAGCAGGGTTGCAGATTCGAGAGGCTAGGGTGGCATGCAGATAGAGTGCACTTTCCTAGCTTGTGTGGGGTGTGGCAAGAATCACCCAAAAAGGTGCCTAATTGGCGTAGATGCTTGCTTCGGGTGTGGAAAACCCAAACACCGACTCAAGGATTGCCTTTTGGCTGATTAGGGGTCGGTAGAGCCCGTATTCCAGCCGCTAGTTCAGCCGCTCCAGCAGCACGTCCCCCTCTGTAGGGTGCCTCGACTAGTTCAGCCAGCGGTCAACGTCAGAACAGGTTTTATGCCCTTATGACCCGTCAGGAACAGGAGACATCACCGGATATGGTTACTGGTATGTTACAAGTGTTTCATCTTGATGCTTATCTTTGTTAGATCTAGGGGCTACCTTGTCTTTTGTGGCACCTTATATTGCTAGTAGCTTTGGAGTTAGTCCCCGAGACTCTATCAGAACCATTTTCAATTTCTACTCCTATTGGTGATTCGGTTATAGCAAGGCGGGTGTATAGAGGATGCCCGATCACTATATTGCATAAAGTCACCTCTGCAGACCTTGTAGAGTTAGCCATGACTGACTTTGATATTATTCTTGGCATGGATTGGTTGTATGCGTGTTATGCTTCTATTAATTGTAGGACCCATGCGGTGGAGTTCCGCTTTTCGGGTGAGTCAGTCTTGGAGTGGAAGGGTAGTTCGGTCGTTTCCATAGGCCATTTTATTTCCTATCTTAAGGCCAGGAAGTTGATCTCCTAGAGATGTATGTATCATCTAGTTAGGGTTAAGGATGTCGAGTTTGTGACCCCGACTATCCAGTCAGTTTCGATGTTGCGTGAGTACATAGAAGTATTCCGTGATTACTTACCAGGCATTCCTTCCGAGAGGGAAATTGATTTTAGTATTGACCTTCTGCCCCACACGCAGCCTATATCTATCCGTCCTTACAGGATGATTTCTACCAAGCTAAAAGAGTTGAAGGATCAGTTGAAGGACCTATTAGATAAGGGTTTTATTAGACCAAGAAAGTCTTCATGGGGTGCACCAGTCTTATTTGTCTGAACGAAGGATGGTTCCCTTCGGATGTGCATTGACTATCGGCAATTGAACAAAGTCACCGTCAAGAACAGGTATCCTCTACCCAGGATTAGTGATTTATTTGATTATCTTCAGGGTGCCAAGTATTTCTCAAAGATAGATCTCAGATCTGGGTATCATTAGCTCAGAGTTCGGGAGTGCGATATCCCCAAGACAGCCTTCAAGACGCGGTATGGTCACTATGAGTTTGTAGTTATGTCTTTTGGACTAACAAATGCTCTTGCAGCTTTTATGGACTTGATGAACAGGGTGTTCAAGCCATACTTGGATATGTTCATGACTATGTTCATCGATGACATCCTGATATACTCTCAGAGCGAGGATAAGCATGCCACTCATTTGCTAATAGTGCTTCAAACTCTCAAGGATCGGCAGTTACATGCCAAATTCAGCAAGTGTGAGTTTTGATTGAACTCCATAGCATTTCTGGGCCATGTGGTGACAAGTGAGGGTATAAAGGTGGATTCTCAGAAAATAGAGGCGGTAAAGAATTGGCTTAGATCGGTGAATCCTTCGGATATTCAGAATTTCTTGGGTTTAGCTGGCTATTATCAGAGGTTTGTTGAAGGTTTCTCATCTATTGCGGCACCTTTGACCAAATTGACCCAAAAGAAGGTGAAGTTCCAATGGTCGAAGGCTTGTGAGAAGAGCTTTCAAGAGTTGAAGACTCGAGTTACCTCAGCATCGGTGTTGACCCTACCCGAGGGTACTGATGGTTTTATGGTGTAGTGTGATGCTTCAAGAATCGGACTCGGGTGTGTATTGATGAAATGTGGGAAAGTGATAGCATATGTCCTCTAGACAGTTGGAAGTCCATGAAAAGAATTACCTGACCTATGATCTTCAATTGGTCGCGATGGTATTCGCATTAAAGATATGACGAAATTATTTGTATGAGGTCCACATGAATGTGTTTACAAACCATAAGAGTTTACAATATGTGTTCATTCAGAAGGATCTCAATCTTCGACAAAGGAGGTGGTTGGAACTACTCAAGGACTATCATATGAGTGTCCTTTACCATTTGGATAAGGCTAATATGGTATCAGACTCTCTATGGAGAGTGTGTCCCATGTGGATGAGGGGAAGAGGGAACTAGTGAAAGATGTGCATCGACTCGCTAGGTTGGGAGTGAGGTTAGTTGACTCGACTGATGGTGGTGTTATTGTCCAAAATGGATAAGAGTCGTCCTTGGTGACTGATGTGAAAACTAGGCAAGATGAAGACCCGATGTTGGTAAAGTTAAAGGAAGTCGTTCAAAGTTAAAAGGTGGAGGTCTTCTCCCAAGGGGGAGATGGTGTGCTTCGGTACCAGGGTCGCTTATGTGTTCCAGATGTTGATATTTGAGGAGTTGTATGTTGCATAAGGCTCATGAATCTAGGTATTCTATCCATCCGGGTGCCACCAAGATGTACCATGACTTACAAGAAATCTATTGGTGGAATGGCATGAAGAAGGATATTGCAGAATTCGTAGCCAAGTGTTCGAACTGTCAGCAAGTAAAGGTTGAGCATCAAAGGCCGGGAGGCATACTTTAGGATATCAACATTCCCACTTGGAAGTGGGAAGAGATTTACATGGATTTCATAACAATATTACCTCATACTCGTCGACAATATGATTCCATTTGGGTTGTGGTAGATAGGTTGACCAAGGCTGCTCATTTCCTATCGGTTAAAACCATGGACTCGGCGGAGGATTATGCCAAACTATATATCCGAGAGTTGATTCGATTGAATGAAGTGCCCTTATCCATCATTTTAGATCGAGGTACTCAAAAAGGGCTTGGTACGCGGGTTAAACTCAGCATATCATTTCACCCGCAAATGGATGGTCAAGCGGAGCAGATAATCCAGACTCTTGAGGATATGTTGAGGGCATGCGTGATTGACTTCAAGGGTGGTTGGGACGATCACTTGCCTCTGATCGAGTTTTCCTACAATAACAGCTATTACTATAGTATTCAGATGGCATCGTTCGAGGCTCTCTACGGGCGGAGATGTAGATCACCCATCGGATGATTTGAGGTTGGTGAGGCGGAAATGATAGGGCCAGATTCGGTTCATGAGGCAATGGAGAAGGTTCAGTTGATAAGAGGCAGGTAGAAAACTGCCTAGAGTCGTCAAAAATCTTATGCGGACATGAGAAGAAGAGCGTTAGAATTTGAAGTTGATGACTGGGTATTTCTGTGGGTGTTTTCCATGAAGGGAGTGATGCGGTTTGGAAAGAAAGAGAAACTTAGTCCCCGCTATGTTGGCCCCTACCGGATTATGAGGAGAGTTGGCAAGGTGGCGTATGAATTGGAGTTTCCATCGGAGTTATTTTCCGTGCATCCTGTGTTTCATGTATCGCTTTTGAAGAAGTGTTTGGGTGATCCAGCTCTAGTTGTCCCGGTGGACAGTGTTGGTGTAAAAGACAGCCTTAGCTATGAGGAGGTTTCAGTGGAAATATTGGATCCTCAAGTCCAGAGGCTAAGGAATAAGGGAGTAGCTTTAATTAAAGTGTTATGGAGGAATCAACGTGTTGAAGGAGCTACATGGGAAGCCGAAGCGGATATGATGGCTAGATATCCACATTTATTCTCTACTAGCTCGGTTCCAACTTGAGGTATCATATTTGCCCTAAAACTCTAATTAGTTTCATGTTCAGTTCATGTGTTCAAGTTTCTTTTATGTATATGGATGTGTATGTGAATCATGAAATCAGTTCAGCTATATGGTTTGAATTGGAGATAGTCATTCCATTAGTTTTTGGTTTAAATGATCAGTATTTGGGTATAATGATTGCATCTCTCTGGTTTTTGTATGTTTCCAACATTCAAGGACGAATGTTCCCAAGGGAGAGATATTGTAATACCTCGAAAGTGCCTAATATTAGACCCAGGATCAAAAATGGAAGTTGACTGAAAAACTGGGAAAAATGTTGTAAGAAGGACGACCCAACAGATCGTTGGTCCAACCAATGACCCGTTGGATCCAGTCGTGGGGAGTGTAGGTCTGGTGACAGTGGAAATAACGAGTGATGTAATGACTCATTGTTGGGAACAACAAGTCGTCAATTGTAATCGTGGTGGGTACTGGACTTCAATATTTGGGATGTAATGGGTCATCCCATGACCCGTCATGAGATGTAATGGGTCATGGTCACGAATTATTGTATGGGTTGTCAATATTTTCCAGTGGACCTAACGGAAGCTAACCACGACTCATTGGAGGAGACAACAAGTTGTGGTGAGGCTCGTTATGAGGAGAAGTACAGAATCTTCAGGAAGAAGTAACGATCGAATCAACAAACCGTTGGATGAAAAGATGACTCATCCTGTTGAGTCGTGGGTTGAAACTGAGATCAAGGATTTGGCAGTGCAGGTGACGGATCGATACAACGAGTCGTGGTATCCTCCAATGACCCGTTGGTACGTCCGTTAGTTCGCCCAGTGCGGATTTTTCAGGGTATTTTATTAAGGGTATTTTTATCATTCCTATGCTCTAACATCCTAAACTACGTCGTATTAAGTTATTTTCTAAATGTATTAATATAGGTAAAGCCCTCTTAGCCTATTCATTCTCATGCATGCAAAAGTTAGAAAAGTTTAGAGGTGATCAAGCTAGTCTTCAAGGTGTTCTTCATCAATTTCCCTTTGGGCTTTCAAGGAGTGGTGAAAATTAATCTTACCTAGGTATGCAGGGTTATGAATGGGTGTTTTCATTCACACCTAAGCCCAATTTCTCCTAATTCATGAAATTTTAATCAAAAATCTTATGGGGTTTTGACTTAAATCTTGTGGAATTCTAATGATCTATTAATGGGTTATTTTCTCTTATCATTTATATTATATTTTCCGAATTATGATCAGATTCTACATCTACTTTAATTTTAAAATTATTGATTTTGATTTCTACTAAATTAAGCCTAATTATGCATGTTCTATGATGAATCGAGTTATGAACTTTACTTCAATTGTTGATATACAGAAACCCATCATGTCATGCCCAACGTTGGGAGGCATGACTGGCACCTGGTGCCATACTAGGGTTTGAATCGGCTTGTCTGAGCTTACACACCTCTGGTGCATGACTAACATTAAATCTCAAATCAATAAAACAACGGGCTATATCTCGGCTATAAACAAAGCCCCCGGCCGACAAGGTCGTATAGCCACCTGTAAAAGAAAACAGCTACCCAGAAGCAGATAATAATAGGGAATCCTATGTGGGATGATAAGACCACCATAATGTCTAGTTGTGACTGTAAAGTGAATCATGCATAAACTATGCTATGGCCGACAAAGCCACTAACTAACAGCTAAACAAGGCCCTACACGGCCAACACGCAAGATAAAACACATATGGGCCCCACACGGCCAACAACAACTAACCAAGGGAATTAGAAACGGTCTGCAAGCCTTTAGGAGTGATATAGTGGTCGAGACAGAGCCCCGACCTACCCATAAACTATACACATAAGAAATAAGACTCAACCTTCTAACTATGAGCTCCGGAGGAAAGGAGCCGACTGCACTGTTAATCTGGCTGAAACTAGGAAGGCCTTGATCCGCGTCATCCGCACCTGCAAGCATGTAATGCAGTGATCCAAAAGGGCGTCAGTACAATATGTACCGAATATGTAAGGCAGTAACTGAAAATAACTGAATGAACTGAAATGAAACTGAAAGTAACTGAACGAAAAGGATATAAAGGCTACCTGCATAGCTGAACTTCTTACTATCTAATCTATTAGTAACTAATGCAAACAAGAACCTTACCTGCTCCTATAAGCCGGAAGGTACAACCATCACAGAATAACCCATCTTGGGCCCCCATAAGCCCTGGTGAGTACACTTTAATCTATATACCCCTAACGAGGTCATACTGAGTCATCTAGAAACTATTGCCAACCTACCAGTCCCCTGGGTATGCAACTGAGCTTGCTTGGCCCATGAAAAATAGTTGTGTCTGAGACCGGTGGACTCTTAATATCTGATACCTGCACCCCAGGCACAAGGCTCGACAGGGGGTGTAATGTAGTGTTGATCGGCATAACAGTAGTCTAGCCATAGAATGGACTGTATGAGGACCTTGGACCCCATCTTCATTCCTTGGGGACGGCATACCGCTCCTTGGAGCGATGTTATCTCGCCCCTTGCGGGTGTTGACACAGCTAGTAACCCTGGGGTTGGTCAGGGAAGGCTACACAGGCATAATCAATCCCCAAACTAGACATGGAATACTGGTCTCAGCTAATAACAACAGCTATCCATAATAGATATGCTTCTCATCTTCTTACTGGGATTCAGACTGAGTTATAATACTAAAATAACTAACTTGCCGAAGACATTTGCCTTAACATACCTGGATAATCGATTTTTGATTAGCTAGTGAGTCTTAATCCGCATTCAACAGCTTTTTCTAACTGTAATCGTATTATTGGGAGAATGAGACTAATTTCAGTACTAAATTTGGCAAAAAATAATAACTTTCTATATAAATATTGATTATACTTCAACTTAATGGAACACGGTCGAAAACGTATAATTTCTCGAGAGTTTAGAAAGGAAAAATACTTACTTGAAGCCTGTGATCGAGTAGAAATTAGTTTGGAGTAATTCTGAAAACTTTGACTCGGCAAGGTTACGATTTTCCTGGAAAATTTCATGAAACTAACTCCGTATTAATGCTCCTTACGGGCTTAAACTTTGATACCCGAAGTTAATTTGAATTCGGGCAGCGTTTGGCAGCGTAAACTGAGGTAATTTAACTGAAAATGTCGTATCTCTCTTCTCTAACTGCAGGTCTATTTTATTTGGAAATAATACCAATGAAAACATTGAACTTATATATAACTTGGGCGGTGGACACGGGGTCTGTGGCACGGACCCCAATATGCCAATTCTAGGTCGTGCCATAGAGCCTAATGTGCCAGGGAGGGATCCATGACACATTGTCCCTTTGGGCAGCTGGTCTGGCCCCTTCCCTTACAAGCTTTACTCCGCGCTAATTCGACCTTTCCTCGGGCCCTTTCTCATACACGTTGTACTCTAGAACTCTTAACTAATGTACGAATAGGTTGACTAACTTTAAGAGCTTACGGGGTGTAACATCCTGCCCCCCCCCAGGAACATTCATCCTCGAATGTCACTTACAGGAGTTTAACTTTTCCACCTATTATTCTGGAAATATTTCACAGAGTTTTCCCTATAATATGGACTATCTAAAAACCCTGAAACGCAAAAAATCCAACACAGTCACTTCACATAACACTATAACCACTATTTCACAACAAGGCTAGAGTCAACTGAGTAATATATATAACACAAATCATGAAACAACAACTGAATCAATAACTTACCTTAACTGCATAGTCTGGACTAAGCCTGGAACAAATGAGGATATCTGGATCTGATCTCATCCTTAGCTTCCCAGGTCATCTCTTCTCTATTCCTGTTTCTCCGCAATACCTTAATAGAAGCGACATCTTTGGTTCTCAACCTACAAACCTGCCGATCCGATATAGCTACTGGAACCTCTTCATAAGGTAATTTCTCAGTAACTTAGACGTCCTCAACTAGCACAATTCGGGACATATCTCCTATGCACTTCCATAACATCGACACATGAAAGACTAGGTGAACAGATTCTAACTCTGAAGGAAAATCTAACTGTATGCCACCTGGCCTATTCTCTGGAGGATTTGATACAGTCCTATAAATCTCGAGCTAAGCTTGCCTTTCTTACCAAACCTCATCACGCCCTTCATTGGAAAAACATTCAAAAATACCCAATCACCTACATCAAACTCCAGGTCTCGACGTCGTATATCAGCATAAGATTTATGACGGCTCTGTGCTATCAACAGGCGTTCTCTGATAAGTTTTACTTTCTCTTCTGACTGATGGAATATATCTGGTCCAATTAATTCTGATTCTCCTACCACCAACCAACTGGAGACCTGTATTTCCGCCCATAGAAGGCCTCATAAGGTGCCATCCAGATTGCTGAATGATAACTGTTATTATAAGCAAATTCAATAAGGGGTAAATGCTCATCCCAACTACCTCTGAAATCTAATATGCACGCCCGTAGCATATCCTCAAGCGTCTGAATTGTACGTTCTGTCTGCCCTTCTTTTTAAGGGTGAAAGGCTGTACTCAGGTTAACATGTGTTCCTAGACCTTTCTGAAAGGACTGCCAGAATTTAGCTATGAACTGCGCCCCTCTGACAGAAATAATTGATACTGGAACACCATGTAATCGAACTACCTCTCTAATATACAATTCAGCATAGTCCTAGACTGAGAAGATAGCTCTGACTGGTAGAAAATGAGTTGACTTCGTCAATCTATCGACACTCACCCAAATAGAATCAAATTTGCGTCTGGTACGGGGTAATACGGTCACAAAATCCATGTTGATTGCTTCCCACTTCCACATAGGCACTGTTATTTCCTGTGTCAATCCATCGAGCTTTTGATGTTCCGCCTTCACCTACTGCCAATTAGGGCATTGTGCTACAAATTCTGCTATCTCCTTCTTCATTCCCGACCATCAATAAATTTCTTTTATGTCATTATACATCTTTGTTGCACCTGGGTGAAGAGAATAACGAGAATAATACACCTCTGTCATGATCTGCTGGCGAAGTCCTGCCACATCTGGAACACAAAGGCGACCCCTATATCTCAAGACCCCATCTGTGGTTACTTTGAAAACTGATACTCCCCCTTGCTGAGCTTTATCTCTGAGCTGGACCAGGTTAGGGTCTTCATATTATCGTTCTTTCACCTCTACAACCAAGGATGATACCGCAGTATTCTAGATCACTACTCCACTGTTTCCCGAATCTACTATTCGGACGGCCAAACTAGCGAACTGATGCAATTCTCAGGCCAGTTCCTACTGTTCAGGTTTCAAGTATGCCAAACTTCCCATGGATTTGCGGCTGAGGGCATCTGCTACTACATTAGCCTTCCCTGGGTGATATAAAATGTTTATATCATAATCCTTCAACATTTCTAACCAGTGACACTACTGCAGGTTCAATTCTCTTTGTGTGAAAATATATTGGAGGCTCTTATGATCAGTAAAAATATCTACATGGATGCCATACAGATAGTACCTCCATATTTTCAAAGCATGGACTACTGCAACTAACTCCAGGTCACGGGTGGGGTAGTTCTTTTCATGCTTCCTCGACTGTTTAAAGCATAAGCAATCACCTTACCATGTTGCATCATAACACATCCTAACCCGACGCCTAAAGCATCACAGTATATTACATAACCCTCTGATCCTTCTGGAAAAGCTAATACTTGTGATGATGTCAACCTATTTTTCATCTCCTAAAAACTTTGTTCACATGCTTCAGTCTAGTGAAATTTAGTTGCTTTCTGAGTTAACTTGGTCAGAGGTGCTGATAAAGTAGAAAACCCCTCTACAAATCTTCTGTAATACCCAGCTAACCCCAGAAAATTGCGTACCTCAGTTGGAGTTGTAGATCTAGGCCATGTCTTTACTGCCTTAATCTTCTGGGAATCTACCTGAATACCATCTTCTGACACAATGTGACCAAAAGGCCACTAAATTCATCCAAAACTCACATTTAGAAAATTTCGCATACAACTGACGATCCCTGAGAATCTGGAGCACTATCCATAGATGATCCCGATGTTCTACTTTTAAATGGGAATACACCAAAATATCATCAATAAACACTATCACAAAAAACTCCAGATACAGCCTGAAGATATTGTTCATCAAATCCATGAACACTACTGGAGCATTCATCAGTCCGGAGGACATGATTAGAAATTCAAAATGGTCGTACCTGGTCCTGAAAACGGTTTTTGGAACGTCCCTCTCTTGAACCCGAATCTGATGATACCCAAATCTTAATTCAATTTTTGAGAAGTACTTCGCCCCCTATAACTGCTCAAACAAGTCATCTATTTTGGGGAGAGGGTATTTATTCTTGATCGTAACTTTGTTCAGCTGCAGTAATCTATACACATACGGAGGGAACCATCCTTCTTTCTTACATACAGAACCGGCGCGCCCCACGGTGAAGTACTCGGCCTGATAAAGCCCTTATTTAATGGATCTTTCAACTGTTCCTTCAATTCTCTAAGCTCGACATGAGCTATTCGGTACGGAGGGATGGATATAGGCTGAGTACCTAGTAGTAAATCAATTGCAAAATCGATCTCCTGTTCTGGGGAATACCAAGAAGTTCATCCGGGAATACGTCTAGAAATTCATTGATACTGGAATGGACTGGAGGGTTGGGGACTCGGCTTGAACATCCTGAACCCTGACAATATGATAGATGCAACCCTTTGCTATTAACTTCCTCGCCCGAAGATAGGAAATAAACCTACCTTTTGGCATGGATGCATTACCTTTCCACGCCCGTATTACTCCATGGAAAGTGGAATCGGACAATTTTGGTCCAACATTCAACATTGTCATAACATGGTTCTAGCCAATCCATACCCATAATTGCATCGAAATCAATCATTTCTAATTCTACCAAATCTGCTAAAGTCTTGCGACCAACAACCTCTACTGTGTACCCCGATAGATCCTCTTAGCTATGATGGACTCACCAATGGGGGTGGACACTGAAAAAGGTCATTGAAGTAGTTTTGGCATTATGCCGAACTTCTGAGCCACTAATGGTGTAACATAAGACAAAGTGGAACCTGGGTCTATCAAGACATACACAAAATGAGTGCAGATGTCCAGCATACTAGTCAACACATCCGGCGATGACTCTAACTCCTGTCATCCCGATAAAGCATAGGTGCAATCTGGACCGGTGCCTGAGCTAGGTGCCCCTGATCTTCCTCGGCCTCTGTCGGCTGGAGTTGAGGGCCTACGCCCTACTGGAGATGCTGGGGCATGTGACCCCACTGAAGATCTGTCTTGTGGGTCCCGATCACTCTGACCCCTGGTCTGAAAGTCTCTCGTCAGGTGACCCCCCTGCCCGCAGATGTAACACACAGAAGAACCATACCAACATTCCCCAAGATGACGGCGACTACAAATAGGGCAAAGTGTCACAGTAAATATACTCTTCTCTAACCCCCTCTGTTGCTGCAAGCCTGATGGTCGCGAACTCTCGCCCAGGTCTTAAGTACCCCCGATGGCCTGATCTACTACCCTGCTACTACACTGGAGGTGAGGGTCTAGGTGGTTTGCCTGATAGTCATGGCCTGGTTCATCCCAAAAATTCTACCTGCACATCACTCAGTCTAGCCCTGCGATGCTGCTCCTGATTCATTATTTCTATCTCTTGTTATCGCTGTCTGATTCCCTCAATGTTTTGAGCAAATGCCTGAACACGGGAAATATCTATATCCTCTCGTAGACTTTAAACCCAGTAGTTCTAGCGGTCGACTCGGTTCTTTCAAATTGTTTCTCATTATTAAGAAAGGGTCCCATTTCGAGCGGTTCCTTCTTTTCTTTTTTTGATGATTTAAACGCGACAACTCTTTTCACCAAGGAATTGTAGATTAAAGCTATGAGCTATCGTAAGGACTAGTAAGAAATGAATTCCATTGATTCCGTTGGAGGAAAGCAGGGAATACAGTGATATCCGACTTTCAGCAGGGAAACTGTAGACTGTAATACAAGTTTCCACATACTCCGGATTCAGCCCCATGATAAACCGCTGCACCCTGGCTGGCATGGTATCTACAAAAGCCGGTGCATATCGGGCCGGGGAATCAAACCTCATAGCATACTCCCAAACACTCATGGAGCCCTATTCCAGATGCAAAAACTGATCTACCTGGGCTTGTTGGATCTCTCGCGGCAAATAATGGTCCAAGAAAGCCTCTGAAAAGCTGGACCAAGTCAGAGGAGGAACATCTCTACCTCGGGACCTTTCCCAACTCTCGTACCATAATATTACTATGTCCCATAGTCAAAACATCGCTAACTCAACTGATTCTGCAGGTGCAGCATGCATTACTCTAAAAATACATTGCAGCTAGTCCAAAAAGTCCTAAGTGTCCTCGTCTCGGTCCGTCCCCATAAAATGCGGGGGACTCAGAGCAAGGAACTCTCGAACCCTCGAACTATCTGGTCCTCCCAAAGACTCCGTGACTACGGGTGCCACTGGCCGATGTTGTGTGGCCATCATCTGGGCTATCATAAAAACAGCACTTCTAACCTCCTAATTTGATGGCATCGGTATAGAGACTGCTGGAGGAGGTGCCGACACATCTGCCACTCTGGGAAACTCCTGGCATGGCAGAGAGTGTGGGAGAGACCGAGATGTAGTCTCCCTGTCGCCCTCAGATTGGGCCGACTCTGACTGATTCACCCTGCTAGTGCCTTCTCCACCTGCAACATCTAATTTCCTGCCAGTCGTGGTCTGTCGTGCATCCGTCATTTCTCTGTAGAAAAGCAGATTACGATAAGCTTAGGGACTCATCCCTATACAGCACAACTCTATAGCACGACTGGAAGAGAAGGAAGAGTAACCATCCTAACATGCCTCGTAGCCTCCTTTCTATAGTATTTGGTGCACAATACATCCATAGGAAAGGCTCTACTTAGCACGACTTGTAGACTACCTGGGATACGACCTGCTCTGATACCAAGTTTGTCACGCCCCACCGTGGGAGGCATGACTGGCACCTGATGCCCTACTGGGGTCTGAACTAGCCTAACTGAGCTTACACACCTCTAGTGCATGCCTAACATTAAATCTCAAATAAAGAAAACAACGGGCTATATCTCGGCTGTAAACACAGCCCCTGGCCGACAAGGTCGTATAGCCACCTATAAATGAAAATAGCTATCCAAAAGCAGATAATAATAGGGAATCCTATGCGGGCCGACAAGACTACCATGATGTCTAGTTATGACTGTAAATTGAATCCAGAATAAACTAAGCTATGGCCAACAAGGCCGCTAACTAACAGCTAAACAAGGCCCCACACGGCCAACACGCAAGATGAAACACATATGGGCCCCACATGGACAACAACAACTAACCACAAGGAATTAGAAATGGTCTGCAAGCCTTTAGGAGTGATATAGTGGTCGAGACAGAGCCCCGACCTACCCATAAACTGTACACACAAAAAAAAGAGTCAACCTTCTAACTATGAGCTCTGGAGGAAAGGAGCAGACTGCACTGTTAATCTGACTGAAACTAGGAAGGCCCTGATCCGTGTCTACAGCACCCCAGAAGGGTGTTAATATAATATGTACCGAATATGTAAGGAAGCAACTGAAAATAACGAAATGAACTGAAATGAAACTGAAAGTAACTAAAATAAAAGGATAGAAAGGCTACTTGTATAGCTGAACTTCTTACTATCTAATTTATTAGTAACTAATGCAAACAAGAACCTTACCTGGCCCCCATAAGCCAGAAGGTACAGCCAGTACAGAATAACCCATCCGGGGCCCCCATAATCCCTGGTGAGTACACTTCAATCTATATACCTCTAACGAGGTCATACTGAGTCATCTAGAAACTATTGCCAACCTACCAGTCCCCTGGGTCTGCAACTGATCCCTCTCGGCCCCTGAATATAGTTGTGTCTGAGTCCGGTGGACTCCTGATATCTCATATCTGCACCCCAGGCACCAAGCTCGATAGGGGGTGTAATGTAGTGCCGATCGGCATAACAGTAGTTCAGTCATGGAATGGATTGTATGAGGACCTTGGACCCCATCTTCGTCCCTTGCGGACAGCATACCGCTGCTTGGAGCGACGTCATCTTGCCCCTGGCGAGCGTCGACACAGCTAGTAACCCTAGGGTTGGTTAGGGAAGGTTGTACAGGTGTAATCAATCCACAAACTAGACATGGAATATTGGTCTCACCTAATAACAACAACTAGGCATAATAGATATGCTTCTGTTCTTCTTACTAGGATTCAGACTGAGTTATAATACTAAAAGAACTAACTTGCCGAAGACATTTGCCTTAACATACCTGGATCGTCGATTTCAGATTAGCTGGTGAGTCTTAATCCACATTCAATAGCTTTTTCTAACTGTAATCGTATTATTTGGAGAATGACACTAATTTCAGTACTAAATTCGACAAAAAATGATAACTTTCTATATAAATATTGACTATACTTCAACCTAACGGAACACGGTCGAAAACATATATTTCTTGAGAGTTCAAAAAGGAGAAATACTTACTTGAAGCCTATGATCATGTAGAAATTAGTATGGAGTCATTCTGACAACTTTGACTTGACAAAGTTATGATTTGCTGGGCGAATTTCACAAAACTAACTCCGTAGTAATGCTCCTTACGGGCTTGAACTTCGATACTCGAAGTTAGTTTGAATTCGGGCAATGTTTGGCAGCGTAAACGGAAGTAATTTAACTAAAATGCCGTATCTCTCTTCTCTAATCGGGAGTCTGTTTTATTTGGAAATAATACCAATGAAAACATTAAACTTATATATAACTTGGGCGGTGGACACGGGGTCCATGGCACGGACCGCAACGCACTAATTCTGGGTCGTGCCACGGAGCCCAATGCGCCAGGGAGTGGTCTGTGACACATTCCCCCTTCCGGCAGTTGGTCCCGCCTCTTCCCTTTCAAGCTTGACTCTGCGCTCATTTGACCTTTTTACGGGCCCTTTCTTGTACTCATTGTACTCTACAACACTTAACTAATGTACGAATAGGTCGACTAATGTTAGGAGCTTACAGGGTGTAACATATCATGATTTATGATTTGAAATAGAGATTTATTCAAATACCTATTATTATTTGATGATTTTCAAAGTTTATGTATGATCTACAAGTATGCATGAATCCCATGATTTACTAATTATGTTTTGGCCGACTCATGGGCCTCACCCTCATGGCTAGTTCACATATTTACAAGCATGTTTATGATTATCATGATTTAACTAGCCCATGAATCTCATGCATATTATACTACGAGCACTATATATATTTTGGGAGTAGTATTTAATACCAAGAAGGTTCGAGGTCTAGATTTTACCCCAAATCTCAGAACTACGTGCTACCGTAGGTTATGATGGGACCTCCCTTGTGATTATCCTCTTGCCCTAATGGACCCTTTTCATGGTGATATCACGCCTTTCATGGTTTCTACCCTTGGCAAGGTACAAATTCCCTTCAGACTAGGGTTACCTGTCGAGCTCCACGTGTGCTCGTATGGGGCATGTCAGTTATGAGAATCTCCCATTGTTCCTCATGATTTATGCATGTTTATGATTATGTATATTGGCTCAATTCATGCTCAATAAAATCTTTCTCTTATGATTATAATTACGACTAAATTATGAATGTTTTAAAAACCTTGAGCCTTATATTATCATATGATATTTGTGTTATGAGCATGTTGTCCTACTCTTATGACCATTTATGAGCTTTTATGTATTTTAGATGTCCATTTTACTTACCTTTCATACTGGGTACATTTCACATACTGACCGCATATTTCCTATGTTGTATCTTTTCATGATACAGGACCCTGCTCTCAGGCTCACCCCCGTCAGTAGTCCATCTCAGAGTTAGCTATCAGCACTTTTGCTGGGTCAGTTGTGGATGTTGTCCCATCAACCCATCTGATATGATAGATGCTTTCAGACTAATTGTAGTACTCAACTGCCATGTATTTCTAGTTCTTTCCGCTTATCATGCTATGTTATGCTACATTTATGTTTCCGTTATATTGTATGTTCAGTATTTCGCTTGAAATGATATGAAGTTAGATGAATGTTCATGTCATGGGTCAACTTGGAGTCTTTCCGGGATCTTTGTCCCTTATTACGATTCGGGCCTATGTTTAGGTCGTGACAGATTATGAACTCAAAACAAGGTAAAAGATAGGCAAAAACATGGAAAATGGGCATAGGAATATGCCCAACATCACACCCCACAGTTACACCATCGTTCGTCCTTGAACAATCCTTAATACACACATAAACTCATTTTTTACCATCACACTTAATACCTTCATTAATTCATACCCAACTAACTAGCATAGAGCATAGATCAAGTGGTTCATCAATATACAACAATTCTCATCAAGCACATACAAAGGTTTCACAATCAAGACCACACAACCTCTATTATTGCAACACTCCAAAAGTTCTTTAGGCCAGACTCGAGGCTCATAGCAGGAAAATACTACCAGAACCAAACAACGAACCTTAGTATGGTTCATTGAAGGGTCCAACGGGTCGTTGGAAGTGCTCAATGTTTCATGACTAGAGAGTTATCAGAAATTTGCCCAGAACCCACGAGGGGATTGTACGGACCATAGCTTAATTGAATAGGTCGTTGTTTTTGGTCATGGAAACAGATTAAGAGAATTTTTAAAGAAGAATGGGGAAAACCAACGGTCCGTTGTTTGTTACCATGGCCCGTTGGGTAGGTCGTTGCTTCTGCTAGTTTGTTGAAAATCTCAGGCTAAGTTTGGAAGGAACCCTTCTAGGTACATAGATAGACCCGATACCGGTGAATTTATAGAAATAAGGTGTTAAGATCAATTCCTAAGTGAATAAGTGCATTATATACAAATTAAGGTCATAAGGAACCTCTAGCACAATGTTGAGTTGAGATCCTCCTTCCAGATTGAGTGTTCGTATAAGTTCTTACAAGGGTTAACTTCAAACGAGCATAGCCCCCACTTTGCAAAATGTTTTTGGATGATTCAGCTCCTCGAATTGAATCCCTTGAAGTATTCTTTCCAACGCATCTAACCTTGAATCAATTGAAATTCAGAGTAAAAAGTTACGAGCAGTTTTGCAAAGCAGCAGCAAGCAACAACGAGCCTCAAAATGGGCCGTTGTAGAAACCAACGACCTGTCCTGTTGGTCGTTCGAACTGCCAGTTCCAGGTCTTTTTTTGGCTGTTTGGGTGTATGTTGATAAACTCCTATGACTCGAACTCCTAAATGACATTGTTTTTGGCTTCCTTGAGGTCAGATGAAAGGGATTAGCCTAGCCTGAATCCTCACCCTCTTCAAACATCCGTAGATTGATCTTTCTCTTAAGAAGAAGCTAGGGCTCATCACCTCCAACTTCTCAATTCCTCTTGGATCTTCAAAAAAAGTTAAGGGATCATCAACCCAGGTATGTAGGGTTATAAGTGAGGGGTTTCTTCCACCCTCACGCCCTTCTCAAGTTGTATTCATGATTCTCACTTCCCATGCTCTAATTTTTGGAGTTTTAGGATTAAGCTTCTTGTGGGTGAATTCTTTCATGTTCTTCCATGAAATCAGTTTCCTCATGATTAAATTTATGTTCCTATGATTATGAATGTTTGTCCCTTATCAAATCTCTCATGAATCTATGAATTCCAAGTTTCAAGTATGATTTTAAGAACTTCTAGGGTTTTAACCCAATTTCATGAAATTCTCTACGATATGTCCATGAGTCCAATTCCCTCATGTTCCAAAGCATGTTTTAAGATTAATGGGCAGATTTCATCCTCAATTTTATTATAAATTCATGTTTTCAAGCTATTAGAAAAGTATGCCCTAATATGTATGTTTTATGGAAATTCAAGCTTATGATCCATGATTTCAAGCATGATGAAATATTTAGCATGCATAAATGTTTATGAACTCTCAACTTATGATTCCATGATTTTGACTTATGAGTCTATTTCAGTAATGCATGATTTTAAGTTTTGGGCAATTTCACAAACGTTAAGTATGTTTTTATGATCCAGCTCAGTTCTATAAAATCATCTTACCATATGGTTTTGGAGTCTGTACTCCCACTTTCAGCTTATGGTATGGTTTCAGCTTCATCAATAGATGATGGTCAGCTTTGCTGAAAAATGATGGAGAGCATATGCATGTTTTTAGGAGAAATGTCTAGCACTGAGTAGGTTAAGGGTCAGTCAACCCTATGCCTCAAAACTACGCCCCACGTAGGTATACATATATACTTTGGGACCTCCCTTGTGAGCTATCCCTTGCCCCGAATGGGCCTTGAGCTTGATATTGATATCATTATAGCGCCCTTATCCCTGGCAAGGCTTTGGACGGCTCTACTCACTTAAGTGTAATAGTCGGGACCACGTAAGCTCTATCGTGGTAATGTCGGTTATATGACGAGTCTCCCATTGTCTCTCATGATTTCAGTTATGCATGTTTATCATTCATGATATTTATATATGTTCAAAGTAGGTTTGACCTAATGTTCAATTTTACTTATGATTATAAGATTTCAGCTTTGGGTCATTTGATTCAGTTATGATGTTAAGTTATGTTCAGATCATGATTTTATAAAATAGCATGCAAGCCCTACTCTCAGATTCTTATCTTAATTGTGTTTTATGTTATACATGTTTGAAATTATTTTACTTATTTAAGCGATTTTACTGACCTTGCATACTTGGTACATTCCACGTACTGACCGCATATTCTATGCTTTATTGTTTTATGATACAGGCTTGGATATTCAGGCTCAGTTCCGCCATTATCTAGATCCTCCAGTTAGCCTTACTCAACCAGAGTTGGTGAGTCCTCATCCTTCGAGGACCCTTTATCAGTTTGTACTCAGTATTTTCAATTTCAGTTTTAATGAGTTAGTTGGGGTCTTGTCCCATCAACTCATTAGTATCTAGAGGTTATTCAGACATAGTATGTTTTTAGTTTCAAGTCATTGTTATGTATTCAGATAATTGATGTTATCATTTTCAGACTTCTGCTGTTATATATATGTTAGACTTCCTCTTTATTTTGTTGAGTTTTAGATGTCATGTTATTCCATGGGTCGACTTGGACCTCTCGGGGTTCTTTGTCTTATATCTCGATTTGGGCCTATGTTCGGGTCGTGACAAACTTGGTATCAGAGCATTAGGTTTTGAAGTATCCTAGGGTGTCTGAAAGCCGCCTTTAGTAGAGTTTTTTTCATGGGTGTGAAGCGCGCCACATTTATGATGAAGAGGCTATGAAACATTTTAGGAAATTTTCCTTCTTTCATGATATATGTCGTGCAATGAAATATCTTTCTATCCTTCTAACTCGTGTATTCACGCACTCCAAAGCATAATGCCAATTAGTGGAATAAGAGACGCTCTCAAATTATTTCTCCCTGTAGGAGTTAAGAGAGGCTAAGGCAAGAGAATTCGTGAACTTGAAGTAAGGAACCAAAAGAGTGGGGGAGTACGATAGGGGAAGTATGAAGCCTTCCATGATAGTCTTAGAGGCGAACCGGAAGTCAAGAGATAGTGATTTCTTCCTAGATTTAAGAAGGGATCCAATCCTCAAAATGATGACCTTTAAGATAAGGGGGAGATTATAAGGTGAAGGACCAGGTTAAGCCTTGAGTTTCAGTTGTGAAGGTCTAGGATCAGTAACTATGGGAAATCGATCCACACTTATTCAGGTGTCCTTCTGTACTTCAGTCTATGTGATACTCTACTCATGTCGTATGTGAACATGTTATGTCCATGTCTAAGTTCCAAGTACTCCTTATGTGTATTCATACTCAGATTCATAGAATGAGAAGTAACTATTTTAGGTGGTGATTCCAGTCTTCTTCCATGATTCCATAAATCTCAGCTTCATGTCATGACTCTCGTTGTGTATGTAAACTCATGTCTCTCGGAATGCTCATCTCTATGGACTCAGTCCTTAAGATTTGCCTTATCGGCTCATAAGTTCGTGTTATATCAAGTATATGCCCAACTTAGATTTCTTGAATGATTCGTGCTCATAATTTCCTTACTCTAAGCCCTATGAATGTTCCTCCATGATGGAAATGATGGTTAAAATGTGTACGTTCAGGATAACTCCCTATCCCTTCCATAAATGTCAAGTATATAGAAGTTCAGGAAGCAGAGTTATTAGCCAAGCCTGGAAGGGTAACAACTTACATGGTCATTTTATGATTGTTGATCCATTTCCCTGGGTTGAACCTTTCCATATCCTTATTTTGTTATTTATGACTTGCGGAGATGGATGACACAATTTTCAAGATGATCCAATGAAGATTGGATAAGGTTTTCAGTTTTTGAAAGGTTTGAAGTTTGAGAGGTTTGACCAAAGTCAACATTTCAGGTTAACGAGCTCGAATTTGGGTTCTGAAAGTTTTGTTAGTTTCGGATGGTGATTTATGACTTATTGGATAGTTTGCATGGATTCTGAGGTGTTTTTTGGTAGTGATTTGAACCTTTGGTTGAATTTATAAGCTTTAAGGAAGCTAAGTTTGACCACGGTCAACTTTCGATCAAAATGACCTCATATCGATGATTTGATGATTCCAACAGGTCTGAAATGTGTTTTATGATTGAATTGCATATTTGATTTGTGACCGGAGGATTCCGAATGAGTTTTGGGTGGATTTGAACGTTTTATGTGTTTAGCATGATTTTAAGCATAAAATGTGACAACTCAGAGGTTCGCTTTTAGTTTTAGAGATCAAAAAATTATTTTGAGACTTTCAAAATTCTTAGCATGAATTATAGGAGTTATCTGAAAGGTTTGGTGCAATTTTGATAAGTCAAGATCGGGTTTTTATTGCAAAAGGTGAAATAATTATTGAACGAGCAAAAATGATGTTTGACTGGGAAAACGAGCACCAAATGGAGTTTTGATTGAATGAGTAGGTCCTTATCATTATCTAGGAATTGTAGGAAAAAGAATCTTCGCATTTTTGAGTTCGTATAATGAAGTTATGGCCATTTTAATAAAAATTAAAGTTGTTGGTGCAGCCCTATATAAATACCTGAATAGTGTATTTTTGCACAGACTGTGTTTATTTGGTATTTTGAGTATATTTGGAGTTCAAGAGCTCGAAATTGCAGCATCCTTCTCTATTTAACAAGGGGGTAAGTATCTATTCCTTATTTTGGTATTTCTCCATGATTTCTTCAGTTGGTTTTAATTTTTATCCATGAATTTATTAGAGAAAATTGAGGATTTTGAGTCTAAAGTTAAGAGATCGTATTTTAATGAACTCAAAGTCGATTTGAGCTTCGTTTTGGATGAATTTTCATATTTGAGTTCTTTACATTATGCGTAATATGATTTTCAAATAAAATTTCAATTTTTCCCTTGTGGACTCGGGATTGACTTTTGGATTGACTTTTTGGGCCCGGAATAGAAGTATATCAATATGGCTATCGATGATTTTATTTTCTCATGTAGAATACGTATTTGACCAGATTTTGATCATTCAAAAGGGTTATGGAAGGGAAAATTCAAAACTTGATGCTTGAACTTCATTTTGGGCAAGTAGAGATTTCTTAATTCTTTGAGGTTCGAAAAGAAGGGGAAACCTAGTTCCCAGTATGTTGGGCCATATTTAATTGTGAGACTTGTTGGCAAGGTGGCTTATAAGTTGAAGCTACCAGCGGAGTTAGCTTCGGTGCCTTCAGTGTTTCATGTGTCCTTGTTGAAGAAATGCATCGGAGATCCAACTCTAGTTGTTTCGGTAGAAGAAATTGGGGTGAAGGACAACCTTACCTATGAGGAAGTACCAATAAAGGTCCTTGATTGTCAGGTTTGTTAGTTGAGAAATAAGAAAGTAGCCTCGGTGAAGGATCTGTGGAGAACATCTTATTAAGGGAGCTACGTGGGAGGCCGAAGTAGATATAATGGCTAAGAACCCATTTCTTTTTCCTTCCGACTTAGTTCCAGCTTGAGGTATCAGTTTCCTTCTTAGTACTCTATTCAGTTTCATGTCAAGTTCCTGTCTCTCAGTTCCTTTCATGTCTTAGTTGCACGTATGTTTCATGAATTCAGTTCAGTCAGGAATCTCAGTCTGGAGTCAGTCACTCCATCAGTTTTCAGCTCCAATAGTTTAGTTTTAGGATTGCAGTTCCTTCCCTAGCCTTTCAGTAAGCTTGATCTACATTCGGGGATGAATGTTCCATAGGGGTAGATAATGTAACACTCCAAAAGTTCTTTAGGTCAGACCCGAGGCTCGCAGCAGTTTAGATCAAAAGCCCTTGAAGTTTTCTTTCCAAAGCATCCAAACTTGCATCAAATGCAGTTCAAAGTAAAAAGTTATGAGCAGTTTAGTGAAGCAGCAGCAGGCAACAATGAGCCTCAGAACGGGCCATTGTAGAAACCAACGACCTGTCTTGTTGGTCGTTGGAACTGCCAATTCCAAGTATTTTTGGCTGTTTAGGGGTATTCTGGCAAACTCCTATGTTTCTAACTCCTAAATGACATCGTTTTGGCTTCCTTAAGGTCAGATTAAAGGGATTAGCCTAGCCTAAATCCTCACCCTCTTCAAACATCCGTAGATTGATATTTCTCTCAAGAAGAAGCTAGGGCTAATCACCTCCAACTCCTCAATTCCTCTTGGATCTTCAAAACAAGTCAAGGGATCATCAACCCAGGTATGTAGGGTTATGAGTGAGGGCTTTCTTCCACCCTCACTCCCTTCTCAAGTTGTATTCATGATTCTCACCTCCCATGCTCTAGTATTAGGATTAAGCGTCTTGTGGGTGAATTATTTCATGTTCTTCCGTGAAATCAATTTCCTCATGATTAAATTTATGTTCCTATGATTATGAATGCTTTTCCCTTATCAAGTATCTCATGAATCTATAAATTTCAAGTTTCAAGTATGATTTTAAGAATATCTAGGGTTTTAACCCAATTACATGAAATTCTCTGCGATATGTCTATGAGTCCAATTCCCTCATTTTCCAAAGCCTGTTTTAAGATAAATGGGCAGATTTCATCGTCAATTTTATTATTTATTCATGTTTTCAATCTATTAGAAAAATATTCCCTAATATGCATGTTTTATGGAAATTCAAGCTTATGATCCATGATTTCAAGCATAATGAAAAATTTAGCATGCAAAAATATTTATGAACTCTCAACTTATGATTCCATGATTTTGACTTATGAGTCTATTTCAATAATGCATGATTTTAAGTTTTGGGCAAGTTAACAAATGTTAAGTATGTTTTTATGATCCAGCTCAATTCTATAAAATCAGCTTACCATATGGTTTTGGAGTCTATACTCCCACTTTCAGCTTATGGTATAGTTTCAGCTTCATTAATAGATGATGGTCAGCTTCATTGGAAAATGATGGAGAGCATATGCATGTTTTTAGGAGTAGTGTCTAGCACCAAGTAGGCTAAGGTTCAGTCAACCTATGCCTCAGAACTACGCGCCAACGTAGGTTTACATATATACTTTGGGACATCCCTTGTGAGCTATCCCCTGTCCCGAATGGGCCTTGAGCTTGATATCGATATCATTGTAGCGCCCTTGTCCCTAGCAAGGATTTAGACGGCTTTACCCACTTAAGTGTAATAGGCGGGACCACATAAGCTCTATCGTGGTAATGTCGGTTATATGAAGAGTCTCCCAATATCTCTCATGATTTCGGTTATGCATGTTTATCATTCACGATATCTATATATGTTCTAAAGTAGGTTTGATCTAATGTTCAATTTTACTTATGATTATCAGATTTCAGCTTTGGGTCATTCGATTCAGTTATGATGTTAAGTTATGTTCAGATCATGATTTCAGAAAATAGCATGCAAGCCCTACTCTCAGATTCTTATCTTAATTGTGTTTATGTTATACATGTTTGAAATTATTTTACTTATTTAAGCGGTTTTACTGACCTTGCATACTTGGCACATTCCACGTACTGACCGCATATTCTATGCTTTATTGTTTTATGATACAGGCTTGGATATTCAGGCTCAGTCCGCCATTAGCTAGATCCTCCAGTTAGCCTTACTCAACCAGAGTTGGTGAGTCCTCATCCTTCGAGGACCCTTTATCAGTTTGTACTCAGTATTTTCAATTTCAGTTTTAGTGAGTTAGTTGGGTTCTTGTCCCATCAACTCGTCAGTATGTAGAGGCTATTTAGACATAGCATGTTTTTAGTTTTAGGTCAATGTTATGTATTCAGATAATTGATGTTATCATTTTCAGACTTCCAATTGTTATATATATGTTAGAATTCAGCTTTATCGTGTTGAGTTTTAGATTTCATGTTCATGCCATGGGTCAACTTGGAGCCTCTTGGGGTTCTTTGTCCCGTGTCTCAATCCAGACCTATGTTCGGGTCGTGACAATCATTGACTCATCCTTTCAAAACATAGGGCCAACATGATTAAGTGTGACACATGCAATAAATAGTACATCAACTTAGACATCTTGTGCCCCTCACTTTTAGTGATGTTCCTCTCTCAGATTATCAATACAAACACATGGAACATAGAAAGAAAGGCACCCTCATGCTCACAAACAATGTAATGCACATATGTCACATACCATAAGTTTTCCCTTCATGTACATTTAGACTACTTGGTTGTTTCAAGAGATTCGAATCACAAGGACTTTTCTTGGTTGTATGTCGGCTAAGGGACAGGTAGGAGTGATATTTCTTTTATAGTGACTACCACCCTAAACACTTTTAAGACATTTTTCATTTTTCTTGTCCACCACCTTTTTCTTGTTGTTCACCCTTCACTTCACTTATCCTTTTTCTTTTCTTCTCATGCCCATTTTTCACTACTTGACTACTAGTTTTTGCTTATAGAATTAATAAGGATTTTGCAATTAAAGCTCTATCTTTTATGGTCCTAGCAGCAAGTAAACAACATAATTCTATGTGCACCCTTTTTTCCATTTTTCTTTCCTCTTACCACAATTTTTTTTCTTTTTTCCTTAACAGTATACTTAGGTGGACCTTTACTTTCAAGTATCAAAGTGACTAAGTCTACTTTGGACCAGTAATTCTGAGGTCTCAAGAAAAAAGAGATTAAACTACTTTCATAGCTAAGAATGAATACGACTTATGGCTCAAAGGGGGTTAACTAGGGACAATGTTCAGGAAGGTAAAACAAACATGGGAAAAACATGAATTTTTTAAAGAAACGTCTTGATAATTTCCTAACTCTCTAACAACTAGCTATCCTTTGTACACTAAGGCAAGTTCTAAATGCTACAATATATACAAACAAGACAATTTAGCTCACCTCTCATGGCAATCAAGAATCTAGTCGGTTTCCTACAGCTATACAATCACACAATCATATTGAATGACATATTTCATTACTAAGTCCTTAAAATCATCTTGAGTCAAATTAAAAAGATATGTGTGTCTCATGAATCCCTCACTTATGCATTCAAGATGAGCATTTTATTGACTCTAGCATAGCAGTTAATCAGAATATAAACAAGCACACAAGTGAATGATCTATGAATCAATCTAAAAAATTAAAAAACCGTGATGAATTTTCCTTAAGTCAGCCGTCATCCATCTATCATAGGGAAGGTCACTACTCTAAGACGACAAACATGGAAAAATTGACTCTAAAATAAAGAAAACAACATACTACTCAAGACGAACAATAGTCATTACATGCACAAGGCATTATCTAGTCACCATCATCAATATTAGCTATTACAAACCATGCCTAACAAATCATAGAGCTACTATCACAGGGACTGAAAACTCATGCTACAGCTACGAATTTAGCAAAGATAGAATAATAAGAACTCTTTTCTCCACTTCACACTTAAATAGTGCACTATCTGGAGTGCAAAGGCAAATATAATAAGTAGGTAGAGAGAAAGAACTTCCTGGGCTTCTAAGCACAATCGTCATCATCATGAGGATTGTAATCCTGATCCTCATCATCATCATCACCATCAACCTGCATAGCGCCCATAGTAGCATCATCCTCCTCATCCATGTCCAAATCATCAACTTTGTCAATCAAAACCATGGCCTCATCATCATCCAAAGGCTCCTCAAAGGTTGGGCCCACTCGGTACATCAACATAGCACTCTCCGTGAGTCGGTACCTTTCCTCGAGGGCTTCCATATCCTCGTCAATTGTAGGTAGACTTCCTAGCCTCAGTTGTAAATCTAGCATCCAATATATGCGACCTTTTCAGCTTTCATCATAAGCCTAATGATCAGCTATAGTGAGGAGTGGAGCTATGGAAGTGATGGTCTACTACACCTTTTTAACATCAATCATCTTTCCTACTAGGTTCCCTGCTAGAGGTAGACGAAGGTCTGCCTCCTCCTCCTCAATGTCTGCCCCTCGTAAAAACTGGGTTAAGAGACTACTACAACAATATTTCCATCTGCAATTGTCCCTCAATATCCTCATATTGTCCTAAAACACTGCACCAAAGTTGATTGGTATCCCTTTTATAAGCATGTATACCGGCACAACCCGCTCTCTAGTGATGTCTGACATGTGTGCCCCAAGGAGAAACACGGCACTAACTATCTTCACCCAAACTTTTGCCTCCTTGTTCAAGTAGGAGAACGCAAGTATGGAATGAGTTCCCTTGTGGTCCCTTGCTAAATGGGAAGATGAGTGCTCACCATATAGAGTGTGACAGATGTTGTAGTAAGGAGGCTTCTCAAGCAAGATAAAGTAGTCTGAAGGTTCTACCTCAGGTTCACCAAGGAAAGCATTGGACCTCTTGTAAGTGAACTGCACCGCCTGACCCCTTATCTTCAGTTTGGTGCTCTCTCCAAATGACATGTCCCAGTTTGCATAGAACTCCCTCACCAATGTGAGGTTGCAATCCTCTGGCTCAGTAGAAATGTATCCAACTCCCAACTCACGGAGCTTGTCCTGGATGGTAGGGAACATAAGCGCAAGGCCGCCCTCATCTATCCAGTTCTCAAGAGCATATTGGCCTCCTTTTATGTGTTGAACCATGTAAGTCCATGAGGCTCTATAGCCTTTGCTCCAAATCTTCTAGCAGGACCAGTCTTGGTTGTTGATGAACTAGCTCCCTTTGTGCCTTTTCGAAGCCTCTTGAGGCTTGGGTTGGCTATCACCACTTCCTTTCCCTTCGATGTTATGATTCCTGCTAATAAAAAATCAAGAACTTTACAAGATTAGTTCGTGAACAAACAAAGCTAATAAATTAAGTGTCAAAGGTGCAAAATTGACACCACACTTAATTTGCTAGCACACTTCTGAACTTGTCAAACAGAGTATTCAAGACTTCCCCCATCATCATTCAATCTCAACAATAATAATTTATTCACCAACTCTAACTACAACCAAGTTCATGAATGTTTCAACTCTTCCCTTGCTTTTAGCTTTTCAAGAATGCCTCACTTTGGCCATCCTTTTCACTTTCCCTTCTTCAATTTATTATTCAAGAAATTCATACATGGAAGTATATACATTAAATTCATTCAACAACCCACAAGCAATTTACTATATCCATAATGAATTAATCATGAATTTCAACAACTCAAGAATTACTCACATTCAAGAATTTACTAAACATGTATTTTCTCTTTCTACAGTTAATGCACCTATCCACCAAATTCAAGAATTTAATTCACCATCCCCATTCATCCCCACAACTTAGATTTCTCATGGATATGGTATAAAACAAAATGGGACACCAAAAGAATTAACTGCTGAACCATATGAGGTAAGAAATTCTCAAGTACGGTTCTAAGGGAAGGAATTGAACTACCTATTCCGGCCGGGGAGAACAGGCCATTCAACAGGGAGATTCTGAAATTGCAGAGGCTTGGTTCAATCAAGCCGCTAGAAAAGAAGTTCCCGACCCGTGGGCCTTCTACCTCCACGCGGCATTGCTCTGTTAGGCTTTCACCCACAGCGAAAAATTCCCCACTGCTGCCTCCCTTAGGAGTTTGGGCCGTGTCTCAATCCTAGTGTGGCTGATCATCCTCTCGGACTAGCTACTAATCATCGCCTTGGTAAGTTATTGCCTCACGAACTAGCTAATCAGACACGAGCCCCTCCTCGGGCTGGTTCCTCCTTTTGCTCCTCAGCCTACGGGGTATTAGAAGTCATTTCCAGCTGTTGTTCCCCTCCTAAGGGCGGGTTCTTACGCGTTACTCACCCGTTCGCCACTGGAAACACCGTTTCCCGTGTTTCCCATCTGACTTGCATGTGTTAAGCATGTCGCAAGCATTTATCCTGAGCCAGGATCGAATATCCATGAGATTCATAGTTGTATTACTTATAGCTTCCTTGTTCGTAGATAAAATGGATTCGGAATTGTCTTTCATTCCAAGGCATAACTTGTATCCATGCGCTTCATATTCGCCCAGAGTTCGCTCCCAGAAATATAGCCATACCTGCCCCATCACGTCAATCCCATTATTTTTTTAAATGTATTCTTTTTATTAAAGAAGTTTGACTCCCCTCTAATTTTTTTTTGTTTTCTTTATTTGATTTGCATTTTCTTTGGGACTTGGATTCAAATTTAATGTGTCTCACAATCAATAAAAATTGGAGGGGTCGTTTTGGTTTTGGATCTGCGACGAATAGGTTCAAGAGATGAGAGATTAAGGATACCTACCAGGAAGACTAATCCAATCCATAAAGATGTACCAAAAAATACAACATTTTTGTTACTTGACCAGCCATCAGGAGAAGCAAATACAACAGGTACGCTAACCAATAAGATTAATGAAGTAGAAATTAATGCAAAAACAGCCAATTGGAAAGAAAGAGTCATGCTTTTAATCCTCCAAGTAACCAACAAATGAACTATATACCAGTTGATCCTTCTATCAGCCAAAAAATATTAATTGTGATAAAATATGTCATCGGGGGATTTTACTTTATCATGAATCCATTGATTATATATGACTTATTACTACTCCCTCTTTCGCACTTTATTCGTACATGGAGTGGGGTAGGGGAACTGGAATTTTCTTTTTTATTTCACAAATGGGCATGCTAGATCATATATCTATATACGGATAAATAATCGGTGGATTCGCACCTGAGATCTTTCTACAGATAGTGGGGTATCCACCTCTATGGCCATGCTCTATTCGAAGGAATAAAATAAAAATAGTCTTTCGGAGAGATGGTTGAATGGTTGATAGCCACGGTCTTGAAAACCGGTATAGTTTTGAACAAAGAACTATCGAGGGTTCGAATCCCTCTCTCTCCTGTTTTGCTAATTGAATAGATTTTTTTTCTTTAGTGGTTTTGCCCAATCTTCTATCCAAAAGAAAAGGGAATGGCTCGGCTATCCCACCTAGCCAATCCATAAAAATATATTAGATATAAATTAGATAAAATGAGTTGAAAACAAAAAAGAAAAAAGGAATACTTAAGCTGGTTAAAGGCCTATATTATGGAGAGGCTTATGAGGGAAAGAAAAAAATAGGGGGTGCGCCTCTCCTTACAGATGCATGATTGAATCAAAGTGATTTGTACTTCATTCAAGCATTGGATCACCTGTCTTATCTCAATTAAGAGGGGTCATGGAAAGAACAGGTCCAAAGTCACGATCAATTCCTTTTTCAAATCCTGCTGCAGCTTCACGAGCCCTTCCCGCGTGCCACAAATGATCTACGAAGAAGAAGAATCCTAGAACAAAATGAGAGGTAGCTAACCAACTTCTAGGAGAGACATAATTGACTCCATTGATCTCGGTAACTACACCACCCACAGAATTTAAAGAACCTAAAGGAGCATGAGTCATATATTCCGCGGAACGCCGTTCCTGCCAAGGTTGTATGTCTTTTGTTACACCCCGTAAGTTTTTAACATTTAGTAGGCCTATTCGTATATTGGTTGAGAGTTTTAGAGGGTCATACGTACGAGGAAAGGGCCGGGGAAAGGCCGAACGAGTGCTAAGTCGGGATTTCGCAGGAGGAGGCCGAACCAAGCTGCCCAGAGGGGCAAAGTGGCACGGAGCTGCTCTCCGCGTTAGCCAACGTGGCACGGAGAAGAATTAGCGCGTTGGGCAACGTGCCACATTGCCTTGTCTGTTGCATCAAGTATATAAAGGCCTCCCACTTAGATGTTATGTTATTTTCTAAATAACTTCAGCCCGAACAGAGGGAGTACGAAGAAACCAAATAAAAATCATCTGATTACGCCGCTAAACGCCGTCCAAATCCGAATTAACTTCGGGTACTAAAGTATAAGGCTGTAGAGAGCATTGCCGCGGAGTTATTTTCGCAAAATTCGCCCGGCGAATCGTCGTCCCGCTGAGCCAGAGTTGGTGGAATCTCTTCAAACTAGTGTCAATATGATTACAGGCTTAAAGTAAGTATTTCTCCCTTCTAGATTCCCGAGAAATTATGAGTGTTTGATCGTTTTTCGATAAGTTGAAGTGTAGTCAATATATATATATATAAGTTATTGTTTTCTTCGAATTCAGTAATGAAGTTGGCCCTATTCTTCCATTAATATGATTACAGTTGAGAAGGGCAGTTGAATACGAGTTGATACTCATCAGTTAGTCAGAAAACGACGAATGAGGTATGTAAGGCTTAACTCTCGGCAAGTATCCTAGTCGTACAGTGTTACGACTTATGTTATCGAATAGAAATAACGGTCTCAGATGCTGCAGATAGTTGCTACCATTAGATTGTGATTCGATATGTTGTAATTAGTTGTTATTGATATACGTATATAAATATCAGATATGTTGCGATTAGCTGCTAATAGGGATTACAGTTACATAAATTCCGGTTAGCTGCTAGAAAACATATACAGATCGTACTACAGGACCCCTCGCTAAAAGAAAGCAGGTTAAATATGATTCGCGTTATGAACGCTATAGAAACACTTTTTAGTTCGCAGTTTATTATAATGGTAGACTTATATGTTTGTTGTCAGGCCTAGACTTAGAAGCTTGTAAGAGTTATTGGCCTGAATCAGTTGGTTAAACAGTATGGAAGCAGTTAGGCGGTCTAACGACCAGTTGGCACCTGTATTGGAAAGAAAGCATCCCTAGAGGTCATTGACGTTATTGCACGTTCCAGAACCCGAAATAGAGATAGAATAGGTATATTCTAGAGTTAGCGACACCAGGGTTGTCCAGTGTATTGAGTGATCGTCTGCCATCCCTTTAGCCTTATCAGTGATTGTCAGTTTGAGTCGACCTAACAGTTATCATGTAGGACGCCAGCAAGTCATCCTAGTTGTCCGAGTTAGATAAACCCGTGGGTACCCCAAGAAGGGGTCCACATAAGTAGTTAGTAACGGGCCAGCACCCTAGCCGGTTTTTGTGTGGTATCCAGGTACAGAGTGCCAGGAGAGGGCCAGTCTATATAGAATTGCCTATAAGATTGGGAATTGCCCAGAACAGTAATATAGATCCGAGTGGATCCAGATAAGGCTTAAGGAGTCAGTAGTACTCTACTAGTATAGTGTTAGCCACAAGTTAAGGAGATCGGTAAGCTCCCTATGAAGGACCAGGGTGCCGATCGCGTAGAAGCAAGTTCGACCGAGCCCAGCCCTACAGTTGTTTAATTAAAAGAATAAAGTAGTTAGCTATTCGCAACCCCACAGTTATTCATGAGTTATAGATGTCCGAGTAGGACATTCAGAGTATTGTTAGGCCACTTCAGACCTCGCTCTATTCAGACCAGACTGTTAGAGATCATGATCATTATCAGGATCCTCTGATCAAATACGGGCGCATGGCGTACCTGCAGACATCTATACAGATTATCCCAGAAGCAAGTAGCATTAGCATTAGGCCCAGAAGGCCAGATACGCTCTCTTTATACAGATAGATTGATGTGTCAGTATAGCACCTGGGTTGGGGTTGCCCTCAGTTAGAAGCCTTCCATGACCACCCCAGGGTTAATAGTTGTGTCGACTCTCCCGCCAGGGGCGAGGATACGTCGCTCTATGGAGCGGCATGCCGTTCGCAAGGGACGAAGATGGGGATCCAGATCCTCATATTGGCGTGGTTTTCCTTATATACACCCCCACCAAGCATTTACGCCCAGCGTGTAGATATCAGGAGTCCTCTGGACTCAGACACAGCTACATTTCAGGGGCCAAGCGAGCCCAGTTGTAGACCCAGGGGATCGGTAGGTTGGCTACAGTACCAGTAGAGTTGTAGACACCTGAGGAGGGGTATATAGATTGAGATGTGCTCTCCAGGACTTATGGGGGCCTAAACGAGTTATTC